>VYZM01001990.1:675831-740622 GCA_013398915.1 Dromas ardeola | reverse complement strand
CCTTTCTCTGATGATGGACTAGCAAAAGGGAGCCCAGGACAGACAGGTTTCTAGGACTCAGTTAAGTGCCTAAACTGATGTAGAATAAATACTGATTAAGACTCACAGGATACAGAAAGTAAATTACGGCAAAAGGCTACATTAGCTACAATTCCAGACAGAGTAAAACCGATACTCAGATTTTACCCATTCCAACATCAAAAAGGAACAGTTTAACTACTTCTAATGCAAGGGTTCACTGGCACTAGGGATGTGTCCTGTCTAGGGAGACTTTGGAGCTCACACCACCAAAAACATAATGATTTTCCCCATAATCAGCAGACACTCTGCCCTAAGCTTTAATTTGGCTCAATTAAGGTGTTGTGTCCATAAAACCTCCTAGGTTCTGAGGACTCTGCCTAAAAATGGGATCTTTGCTCTTTCTATTCTGTCAGAATATTCTGTCAGCCAACTAAATGCTCTAACTCAGGGACAGTGCAAAGTAATTGACTTCTGTGCTGTAGTGAAGCATGGAAGTTATATTACTCACAAAGCATTTACACCATCTGCAACCTAATGTAAGTATGCAACAAAACCACTAATTTTCTAAAAAGTATTTTAGTTTAACACTGCAGGAACAGTCAAGAAGAAATACTGTCTTGGACACGGTTCACAGGTTGTGAGACCATTCATCCCTGAAACTGGTATTGCCAGGGCCGAAGGGGAAACGTGAAAGTCCCTTCACAAATCCATGGCAGATGACAGTTAAAGAAAGAAACTTCCATCTCCACCCTTACTTCTCCTAGCAAAAGCCGTGAACATCATCATTAATTGGAAAGGCATGTAACATTTTGACTGTGAACTAGTAACCCAGGCAAAATTCAACAGTCTAGTCTAGTATGTTTTATCTCAGAGTGAGATTCATGTGTCCTTCTTGAGCAAGGGTTTTCTAGCCATTCTGCACTTCTGGTGGCAAGCAGTACTGATCACACAAGAAACAAGCTCTGTAAGTTATAGTAACGGTAAATACCAAAACTCCCAGAGGCCAAACCCAAAACCAGCACCTGAAGTACCAATTACAATGCAAATTGTATAATAAAGACAGTCCCTGTTCCTCACCTTACATCTCAAGTTACTGATTAAGGTAAGACATAACCATTTATTGATCTGATAAATCAGGTGAAGTATTGATGATGTTTTATGCAATACTTCAACTTTTCCCTATTTTGCTTTTAAACTAAGCTATAAAATGCAGGTAGCCATTCTTGGGTATGAAGTAAGCATTTAAGTTAAACTGGGATTTTCAAAATGTTTAGCATTGCCTTATACAACCCAATACCACCACCATTTGGTCCTTTGGACATCCCCAAAAAAATTTACACCAAACAGTGACATGTAGTAATGATTAAATAACATTTGCCATTTTAAGTCCCTTAAAACATTTGAGCAAATGTCGTTTGTGACTGCCTCAGGATGGGTACTTTTGTAAAGTTCCAGCTACATCAGTTAAAGCCATCCACCCATGATAATAGAACAATGCTTTCTTTCTCTCTTCCCCCCCCACCCGACCCTCCTCCACACACACATATGTATACCTTTATATGTCTTTCTCCAAGCATAAATATATATGTATCTCACATGTGACATTTTGTTCAGGTATTCTGTCACCTCTGGACTTTGACACAAACACTACAAACTTGTATGGAAGACCCCTTTTATGTCATGCAAATCTCTCTAGTCATCTCAGTGAAAAAAAAAAAAAAATCACTCACATTTTGCCTATTTATAAGACCAGGGAAATAATTTTAGTCATCCATAGCACACACTTGCTAGCATTCAGCCACTACTGGCAGTACCAGAAAGCCACGCAAGAGAGCTAAATAAGCCAGTTATTATAAAACAGAGTAGCATTGAATCAGCTAAGTGTCCTGTTCTTGCTGACTATGAAACAGAGACAAATGAAAAATGAGACTGAGGAGGTGAAACAAAGATGTCTACCCTGTACTGAGCAACGTAGGGGTCCCCATAAGAGTTACCCCACACTGACAGTAGGGGATGTAGATTTTGGTTTGTCTTTCTGTGCATTTCACATTTGTGATGTCATGTCAGAATATTGCAACTCAATTACTCTTTTTAAAATTAACTACAGACAGGCTTAGATCAGGGCTGTAGTATGTTGTATTAAATTTCCTGTGCAAACTGACAGTACCGACACACACAGGAAACATGCAACTTTACTTGATGCATCCTGTGAATTATACAATTTTTTCATTGATTTTAAGTTGGTGCATGAATTTTTATTTCATCAGATAAATTATTTCTAATAAGAGCAGATGCTACTTTTAGGTAAACCGATTTAATTTACTGATTTATATTACTTTGTAGTGTAATATATCATAGGAAAACAGATATAAATCCCACAATTTACTAGGTCTGTTGTATTCTTGACTAGCCCTGATGTAAGACATTTCCTCAAGATGTGTAGACAGCTCCTGACTTTTAAGGGGAAGACACCCTTCAACAAGGCAAGATCGAGTCACAAGAATGTGACTACAGCTATCTGCAAACGTAAATGCCATTTTCTATCCTTTCATTTTCACTGAAGCTTTGAAGTAAATACGAAAGGAGCCAGAACTGAGCAAATTACCTGAGGACTGAAACATTTTTGACATAAGTCTCAAATGCAGTTCAAGTCTTTTATACTTCTTCTTCGTTGTTCTAGTTTTGTTTCATCTCAGAATGTGAAGTGATGGTAGTGATGATGGAAAGATTGGACAGCTGGCCTCAGTTCCCCATGTTGGATACAGACAGAAACACAGTGAGATGCCCTCTTTCAGGAGCCTCAGAGCCTGTGCAGCAGAAACATTTAACTATTTCTTGCTGAAGGAATTGTGCAACAGGAAGGATCCATTTCACATCCACTACTTCAGCAGGTCCTGTATGCTAAAAGATTTCCTTTCTAAGTGGAATGGCTGTAATTTCAAACCCATTTGCAACTAATGTGCTGAATTTGCTGTGCCAGCATGAAAAATTCTTAAATCTCCTTACTGCTATAAGGCCCAGTAAGAAGTTGTTGAGCAATCCCTACTTTGATCCGTCCACCAAACATGGGAAGAAAGCATAGGGGTTTTTAAATATAACCAAGCCTAGAACAATGAAATCAGCACAAAATCTGACTTAGAAGTCAAAGCAATCACTTATTCCAAGTATCAACCTCTAGAAGACAGTTTTTAACTAATTCTGTCCCTCTCTACCCAAATGATAGTCACCCCTATTAAACTACTTTGCCAGTCTGTGTTTTGTTTCAATTAGCATCCATGACATGTCCCTAGGGGTAAGAGTAAGGGCTCCATCACAATGTGATGGGATGGAACCAAGACTGGACTCTCATATTTCCTGCCTCAGTGCCTTTAAAATATGTAGGGAAAGGTAACTGGTATAAGAAGCTGATTTACATTTCTCACTTCCAACAGATCAGTTCTCAGGCAGGTAACTGTAGGCCATTCTGGCTTCCTCTGTGCCACTTGCAGCTTGAAGCAAGTAAGAAAGTCCATCCATGCTCTTGCTGGCATAGGCAAAATAGGGGAAATACACAAGTTTTGAAGTACACAGGCTTCTAATGGAGGGCTTGTATGCTGAAATTTTTCACAAAGCCTTGACTCATATACTGAAATCATCACAGCTTTAAGGGGTTGGGTTTTTTTATATCATCTATAAAATATTAGCAAACGTGCTACATTTGAAAGATAGGAGAGGGATTCTACAACACTTACTTTTTCATTGTATATCCTTCTGGATTAATAAGATATAATTATTAGATACATTATTGTGTACCATGCTAGACACAGCAAGAACGGGTCTGTTCCACAAGGTAAGGTCACCAGGGGTGAACCCAGAAGAAAGCAGTGCAGTGCCCTCACTGGCAGGGCACAGTCCCAGGACCTGATCAGGGCAGGGGTGGTAATCATCAAACACAGGCAAGGTGACAAGCCAGGTCTGAGGTCAGCCCAGAAAATCCAATCAGGACCAGCAGGGACAGGAGAAGACACAGTCTGCCTATAGCTCTGCTCAGGCAAGGGCTGAAGCCCAAACTCACCTGGAGCCCCAGGTCCATGGGTTCAGGTTGAGGTTGGGGCAGTGGAATTAAGGACAATCCCCAAAAAAACCTCAATGATGCCAATTGGAGCACTGTCTGCACTTATACTTAAATGCTTCATAGCAGGCCAAAAAATTTCACAGGTGGAAATCAAGCACTGATAGGTGACAGACATATTAATTTTACTTTAAAAGAAAACAGCAAAACTTAATGCGACTAACAGGAAAAAAAAAAAAAAAAAGAACTGCAAGACTGTCAAACCACCACACAGGAGAGACCCTACACATACTGTCCAGTGCAGTCTCCCCCTCCTTTTCTCATCCAAATAATAGTGCATAATAAGAACTCTCAAAAAAATACATCAACTATGATTTATAATGATTCAGATGGAAATGTTAGTGAGTCGTGACATCTTTTTCATCTGCCTCCCTTTTTTAGTGTGGGTTCTGAAACCAAAAGGGCAGGTGCATTGTATTCAGTCTCAGAGTGTGTTAGCAAACAAGATCCAGAGCATGTGAACAGATACTGTAAATCAGCAATGATAGACACAAACTTAAAAGGAAACGGGATAAAAATCATTACTACTTACAGAGGCCTCTTGCACAGTTGGCATCTAAGAGCCAGACTCATGCACTTTGATAAAGTGAAGAATGCAACCTGAATTCTTTCATTTCTCTGTGATGCCAACACCTGACATAGCAGGCTTTCCGAGATTGTCATCAGCAGTTTTCTTCTTGCAGACTATTAACATTACTTTAAAAAAAAAAAGTGTGACATTTTTGGGTTTTTTTTTGGAAAAATATATGTACACAATTGAATACTTACACTCTATTGACAAAATATCAGTAACTGTATGTGGGAAAAATTTATGCACAATGTGTTCTTATTCATTTTGAATTACCATCACATCTGTGAGTTCCTAGAAACCATTATGCTAGCAACAGTACAAAAGTAGAAGATTTAAACAAAAAAAAAAAAAAAAACACACACACACACCACACCACCCTACACCACATAAGCCTGCTTCAAGAAATGTACTGTATCTATAGGAGAGTAAGGAAAATGGCTGATATCAGATGGGTAAAATGTCAGATTAGAGGACTTCATTGCCCCAGGACGCAAAAGAACTTTATCACTTGTAGAATCAGACTAGGGGAGATATAAAGGCAGGAGAGGTTTCGTACTGTCCGTACTAGATCCCATGTGACATCTGACTTGTATTATAGGTTCTCACTTGAATTTAATTTCACTAGTGTAAATTATAACTTTAGTTACATGATGATGTCTTTTTAGTCTGTCATTTCTAACTGGTGTTTTCATTGCAAAATGTCAAAGCAGACTGCTCTATTATTAATTTTTATAACATTTACATTTTTAGCTACATAAATTGTCAGAGAGCTTTACTGAATTAGCTTAGTTTACCTGTAATATCTGAAGCATACACAGGTTAAATCATAGAATCATAGAATAGTTTGGGTTGGAAGGGACATTTAAAGGTCATCTAATCCAACCCCCCTGCAATAAGCAGAGACATCTTCAACTAGACCAGGTTGCTCAGAGCCCCATCCAACCTGGCCTTGAATGTTTCCAGGGATGGGGCATCCACCACCTCTCTGGGCAACTCACCTCAGTGACTCTTTCACCACCCTCACTATAAAAAACGTCTAAATCTTCCCTCTTTACCTTCTTTCAGTTTAAAACCATTACCCCTTGTCCTATCACAACAGGCCCTGCTAAAAAATTTGTCCCCATCTTGGGGCTGGAGAAGAGAAGGCTCTGGGAAAACCTTATTGCAGCCTTTCAGTACTTAAAGGGGGCCTACAGGAAAGATGGAGACATCTAGTTGAAGATGAGAAAGAAAAAGAGAGCAGAAACCACCAGCAACAACTGATCCCTCCTTGCTTTGCCACACCTCCTCTGTGTCACTACCTAGACCCAGAAGAAAGTCACATGAAGACCATAACCCAGACCCAAAGGCAGAAGGAGGAGAAACACAGTACTGTATATACACACTATGGCATCTTAAGGCACACACTTAGACTTTCATAAGAAGCCTAAAATAGAAGCTATACATTGTCATAAGAGTTCCTTTCCATCTGGTGTATGAAATAAAGCAGTTTACTTATGCTATGAATTCTAGCTGAGTTTACATTTATTGAATTGGCAGCACAGTAGGCTCATTAATGCCTGGCAAGCCACCTATCATTTAATGTACTTAGAGAGCAGGATACAGAGAAGTATAGCAGCTTATACGAAAACACAGCAAAGCCAGCTCCAAAATATTTCTCCATATTGAGTGGTCTTAAATTTTTATGTATAAAAATAGTAAGTTGTAAGTTTGAAGAGATCGTATGTGGAATATAAAAGAATTAATGAAGGACCTTATAATTGATCTTATGAATTGTGGATCTATTCCAGACAGCTGTAACTGCTTTTAGCCCACAGACATTTTGTGTGGAATAAGAGATTTAAATTAGAGATAATCTATTCTTAAAGGTTTGTATCAATAGACAGCACTCTAAAAAATTGATTGAAAATTATCTGGGTTTTATATTAATGCCACATGCACACTGAAAATAGCTATGTTAGCAGTCACCTTGCGGAGAGTTACATTTCTCCCAGTTTTAACATCCAGTTCTTTTTCAGATAACATTTTAGTAGAGATTAAATCACTGGTAACCCTGTCCTTTCTTTCAGTTCCATTTCAAACTTATCTGGCAGTAAACTCAACTGCTTAGCTTCTTTGTCCATGTTTCATTATTGTGCACAAGTCTACTCCCCATTCCTCATGCCTTCAAGCATTAAGTCATCTTAGGTATCTGCTTTTGCTGACTTGATTTCACTTCATAACTTTATTTTCTGCCATATCAGATTATTCCTATCATTCAGTGTTGCTTATTGTGATACAACGTCTAGTAACAAAATATTTAACTAAAACAGATTGAGAAATAGATAATGCTATATCCCTGACCTAATGCAATTTTTTAATTATACCTATTATCAAAGTGTTTACTGATGACTTGCAGCAGAGGACCACAGAAAATACAGGTAGGTCATATTCACTCATGAAAAACTCAACATTTCTTAGAATCGTAGAATGGTTTGGGTTGGAAGGGACCTTAAAGATTATCTAGTTCCAACTCCCCTGCCCTGGGCTGGGACACCTCCCACTAGACCAGGCTGCTCAAAGCCCCATCCAGCCTGGCCTAAGGAAGGTCAACCTTTCTTATGGAAGTTGTACTATATAAATCATAGATTTGCATTTTATCAGCTACGGCTCATCTGTCCAATACTTTCCATGCCACATATTGTCAAGTGTTCTGCAGGTGCAGAAGATGGCCAAAACGGCTAATCATAACTGCTAGTACAGACCAAAAAAAATTAAGCAGACTATTTGTTGTGTCCACAAGAAATGGGGGATGTCCAAATTCTCAGTGCATTCTCTTTTTTCTTGTCATGCTATACGCTTCTGTTTGTGTAGCCTGGCAGGCTGTTAAAGCTAAAATGCTGAAGCTGGTAAGTTGGTAGTATAATAAAGTTGAATAATTGCAGCCTATAGTCTTTTTCTAAGTTACTTGAAAGATGACTGTTCTAAAATAGATTTGCTTCTGGTAAATGATACATTTTAAAGGGTGTGCCGTGGAACAGATGGGTCTGGCTGGTACAAAGTTACAGTAAGTGGCAGTGAAGTGTATGGTAAATCGCTCAGAAGCAACTCATTAACAAGTTGATTAAACAAGGCCCTGTTAAAACTTTTCAGACTCAAATTAGTATTGCTGGCATTGCTTTTAGCATTTCTAGCTAAATGTCAGATCTGCTATTACTTTTCCATGCCCTTAAAAGTAAAACTGCATTAGTGGTCAAAGCTCTGAATGTGAATTTAAACATTCAAGGATTTGCTCAATTAGTAGCTCTAACTTAAAAATAAGCACCTGGCCTCTGAGCTCTCTGTTGAACCGAGTAATCTCCAACCTACGAGTTCTTGTTAAACTGACTCTACATGTCTGAGAATTAAAACACAGGATGGGCAATCACCTTTATTTTAGTGGCTATCCCTTATTGGAAACCTGATGTTTACTGAGTAAGAATTTACTTAAAACAGATTAGTGTATTGATCAAAGTCATGTAAATAATTTTGCTATTACTTCCTGTTCAGCTTTGGCAGTCTCCTTTCAGTCTGTGACCAGAAGGTGTGGAGTGCCCTCTGCAACGCCCACAGATGCATATTCCTGCTCCTCTCCTTGTGACAGCACATAGCAATCAGGCAATATGTGTCAGGTCATCTCACTGGTTCATCTGAAAATTCACCTTGCAACAGCAATAACAAAAACAAAAAAATCCCACCACGTTTCAGACATCCTCCAACTGTGCAGCTTAAAGTATGGAGAACAGCGGGACAATTAATTTGAATGGCAGCCTGAAACGTACCAGCTGAAGCCGTATCTCAAGATACAGACGCATGTGTAGGATTTTAACACCAGGATTAAGCCAATCTTAAATGCTGACCTCTAAAATTCAATTATGTCCTACTGTTTATTGAAATGCATTTAGTAACCATAATGAAAATCTTACTTGGATCATAGCTATTAAAAATTCTAATTAAACAAACTGTAGTTAAATTTATGAGTGTCAGCATTATTCAGGACTTGTTAGCATTATCATTCCATTTGCTTCAGTACAAATGATAAAGTCCAGGACAAGAAAGAATGTGGCCCAGAAAGCAAACCAAAACCATCCAAAACTCAAGATCATCTGAGTCAAACCTCCTTCTCTGATGACACACTCTCTAAAGTATGTAAATATCATTAAAAATATATTAAGGCAGATAGATAGTGTATTTATTGTATATTAGGAGAGCTGTTTATCACTGTAGCACTCTATAATGTGAAATAAGAACACCAGTAAAATTTCACTGCAGGGGAGTATAATTTTGCCACCACACTTGAAGAATTATGGTTCAGTTGAGGCATAATACACTTTTACACTTACACTTTTTACTCTTATCTCAGAAGAATTATAAATATATCCTGGAAAGTCTGTCTGTTTTAAAAATTCTAGCTGCATTTCTGAAGAAAAATAAGAAGCAAAAGCTTTGGAATTGTGCTAAATTGGAGTCATACTATGATAAGTACTGCATTAAAATACAGGGCGAGTATTATATTGACTACTGAATTCCCTCTCTAAAATGAAATTAATTTAACTCTAGCTTCAAATCCACAAAAGGAGCCTCATACATCTTAGAGCTGAAGTCCAAATACTGAAGAACAGAGTTCCTTTCAGTGCTTTGTATTGCCATACCTACATTAAATTTCATTTCAGGAGTTGCCAACAGAAAAATATTATGTCTTTCTCCCTCAGGTGTTTTGCACAGGTGTTTCTTAAAAACAGAAACATATCTATTAATTCTACTGACATGATGGGGAAATCTGAAAACGGATAAGCATATATCAGGCTGAAGGAAAGAGCTTTTATTTATAGCTTCCTAATAATTCCTGTATGCAAGTGGTAACACCCTTTGGTCCTGATTTACTGAATACTACCCAAAGGAATCCCTGAAAATAAAATAGAGTCTTTTGGAAAGACATTTACTGTAAAATCTGCTTATCTTTCACTTCCCTGTTGATAATTTTTTTTTTTTTTTGCATTCTTATGTTCACATGCATACAATCGTACCTGATAAGGTCCAAATTTTGACTTGCCATTATTGTATATGGTTGACTAATTATAAAATACCTGTACAAGTACAGGAAATGCTCTTGTAGAAGTCTAACTCACAGAATTGAAGCTTTCAATGAATGTCTATATGTAGATAGAGAAATCAAAACACAGAAAATCCACTGGGCAGAGAATGTGTTCGGTTTTGATCTGAATATGAAAAAGAATACGAGAATTTAAAGGTTAAAAAAAGGCAGAAAAATATGAATACAAGCAGATAAATACCTTTATAATATAATAGGGGAATTCTGGCAAAAGAACATTCTCAAAATAGGAAGATTACTTTAAGAGCACTAAATCTGGATATAAACTAGTAGAAAAAAAAAAACCAAGAAATTAGTCTAGCATCAGAAAACTACTCACATTAGGGAAGTTGGAACCTAAGACCCACAAAGAAACATTTTGCCGTTCTGCACCTACAAAATCTGCCTCGACTAGCAAAAAAAGTAATAAACGTGAGCATGATGAAGACAGATGCGCATTCACTGGAGTCTGCAAAGAATATGAAAAAAATTTGGAAAGGTGTGAATTGTTCCATTCATCTAATATGATAACTCTGAAACCTATCTGTAGTAATCTAAAGATACCATCCTGAAACTGATACTTTATATAAAGCTCAGTATCATTAACTTTCCTTGCAAGAGAGGAGGCTTGAATACAAAAACTATTAACTGAGTATTATTTTAACAGAATTCTGTGTTTAATTAATTTATTTTAAAATCCTAAATGCTAGTCAGAAATCACCCATGGTTTTTTTCCCCCCAAGCTTTCAATGCCTTATAACTGTTACAACTAAATTTTTGCCAAATAAAGCTATTTTAATACTTTGCAATTTAGAATGAAGGCCACAAGGTAAAATAAACAGAATTTAAACTAAGTAGTACAAGGGCTACTCCAAAGGTGTTGTTCTTCATGTTTCATTTTAAAGTCTCCCTTTTCCCCTATTTTTCTGAAATTGATGTAAAATGTCCAGATTTATTAAGTATATAGTTATAGTTAAATCCATGGACCTAGTCACAGAACTAAATCCGTTCACAAAGAATATGTGTGCCTTTTCTTACCACTCACCAATGTCAACTCTGCAACATTAACATCAATACTAATTTCCATTCTTTGTCTTACAAGGTGGAAGTCTGAAAATAATGCTGTAGAAATAAGAATGAGACTAGTAATGCTGTTAGGCTTCATCATAGACAATGAACAGTGTTGAAAAAATGCAGGTTTACTGTAAAGTTCTGGCTTTAAATCTTGGAGAATATTGCTTTGTCTTTAAGAATGTTTCAACAAATTGGCATTTTGTTCACTTAAAAACCATATTTAACATTGCAGAGAACTATTAACAGCTAAGGAGTAACTAAACATATCTAATAGATTCATTAAATTTGAAGTGTTAAGACTTGTTACTTCAAAGAATCAACAAAAGCAAGGTCCTGAAAAGGAAACTTTGCCCCTAACTGGCCAAACAACATTACCTGGCATGACAGGAAATCAGTACGTGGCAACAAGCCAACTTCTAAAGCTTTCATCAGCTGTTTTAATCACCAAAGATTATTATTCCAACTTTAAGAAGCTTATGTGATTTATCTTCATGGGTTTGACAAAAGAAAGTCAGCAGTCATTCTGAGAGAGGCACTGCTATTGTGCTCTGTGATATTTTAGACTGTCAGGAAGTAGTACAATGTACGTGATATACTCTGTGTAATCCTTACATTCCTGATTGTATAAGCCGCAACAGAAAAGCTCTATGTGATGATGACCACGTACTTAAGTGTGAAATTGGACATAATGCAGGACCAGTGTTCCTCTTTTCTTTCCTCCATAAAGTAATTACATGTTATGGAAATGCAGAAGAATCTATGTCTGAAAGAGAAAGATTCATTCTTCCTTTTTAGAAAGGTTACAAGAAAGTCATGCTTTCTCAGTAGAGCGTTTATTCCTGTTATGAAAGAACTAATGTAAAGAAGTAATTTTTTTAAGAAGCTTGTAACGTAGAAATAATTGAGGGATTTTTGCTACAAAATACATTAGATTATGTGAAATAAATTTATCATGACAGAGACCACATGTCAACCACAGAACAGATACTGTGCGGATACGAAAATCCAGGATGATCCCAATTCCCTAAGCAACTGGCTCCAATCCTGCCATGACAGACAATCCTGCTTCCATCCTCCAGGGTTCCTGAAGGGATGAGAGAGCTTTCTCCTGAGATGGCAAGGCTCCTCCTTGCCCCAGTGAAGTGGTACCAACCACAGTGGCGATACAGCCACTGACTCACAGGATGTGGGAGTAGCCTTCGCTTGCTACCACTTCTATTCTCAAGTCAAGCAATGATCTCCCTAGTCTATTAGATAATAAATTCCCCGGCATACTTGATTTTCCATAATACGTATAATACATTTTACAAAGTCAAAAACAAGTGGAAAGGAAGTACCCCACTAAAAGCCTAGTCTCCTTACCAGATTTATAGTTCTACAATATTACATTTTAACAGCACTGAAATCCATGGAAAAGAAACATATTGACTTCATGGTAGTCAAGAATTGCCCCTGGGAGATCTCTTCAGGATTCTCTTTCTGAGCCATCAAACCTAGCCCGTTAACTTCCAGCAATTTAGAGGATGAACTTATCCAAATTCATATGCAAACAATACTACAGATTTAAGAGTGTATTCTGATGAAGGCTTCAGAGAAACACTGATCTTGAAAAGGACTGTTTCAAAGCTTCAGTTTTGGAAAGATTTTTGGGATCCTTGGTAAAATAGATTTTATCAATGCTAGATATTAGAACAAGACTAATTCTGAGGGCTTCTTTAAATGGTAGAGTTATGTAATATCATCTGATATCTGGTTTGACTTAAAATCTGGAATCAGTAGATTCATATTCAAACTGACCCAAGATCTTAAAGGAAACAGAGAGTGGATAAAATAAGCACTTTTATTCAAGAAGATAGATGCCTTGGCCTCCCATATTAGCCATCCTTATGTCAAAAGCCATAGACAACTTTCAAATACTTTGTAAGTGTATTAACTCAGTGCCCATGCAAAGTCATCTGGCCATTCCCACGTCCTGCCTCCAGGCCTACCAATAAAGTACAGACTTTAGTAGTAACCTCCCTTAAGGTCCACATCTACCAGCACTGGGAAAACCCCATCGTCCTTCACAGCCTAGAAACCAGACAACTCTTGTATCATGCCCTGCTGGATCGAATAGCCAACAGAACGCTAGGGCAAGAGGACCGCACACAAAGAGTAGCCTGTCAACACCTCGTCCCTTTTAAGCTGAAGTGTCTGCAGATAAAATTCCTCTGTCACTCATAACTGAGGAAAGCTGCACACAGTAAAAATAAATTAAAAAAAAAGAAAAATCACATCAGACCATTGAGACGCAGGCTGTTTAAGAGAGCAACAGCAGGAACAGCTTAACTGGGACTACATGGTAGACAGAGGACTATCTGCAGTTTGGACTGGACTTTTACTCCCTGTGTTGGCTATTTGGCGTCTCCCTCTTTAACAGTCTCTTCTTTTCAATTTCACTTCACACCTTTTCATCTTCTCTTGCCCTACTCTGTTTCCTTCCATTCCACATTCTTTTTTTCCCTCATTTATTTTACTTCATTACAACTCTATTCACCCCCCCAAAAAAATACCTGTGGCTCCGAGCTGATGTTTCCTACCATCATACTGTTCCTTCTGTTCATCCATTATCATTCTTTCTACCGAATCTTAAACTGCATAAATCTTAACAATCTACTTTACAATTTCCTAGAAATTGAGATTGCCTTGACTATTTTACATTTTTCAGGTGTCTGCCAGAAAAGGTGTAAAAACAATACTAGAAAAGTCATAATTAAGGGTATTATGGACTTACAATTAATAACAAGCATTATCTTTAAGTATTACAAAAATCCTACTTTAGCCCGTATGCAACAAAACAGTGAGCAAATAGAAACTCTAAAACACTGGCCTCAAAGATTCATGTTATACAGACTGAAGTATTTTGAGATGCTTCATTTTCACAGGTAATCTAAAGGCCTGGTAGCACACAGTGTATATGCTATGACTTACGGGGGGCATCTGCAAACACAGGTGGCCTGTTCCTGTCTGTCTGCCATTGCTGCTGTGGCTCTTTTGGCCGTTTCTGGGTGGTCATGTTTTGAATTCTGTACATACCGTCATTCAAATGGATGGTGACATAATATATATTGTAATTCAAGATATTTCCCACAGGCAGCAGAGATAGACAGGATTCATAAGGAAATGTAAACAAAAAAAAATAAAAAAAAAAGAATGAATGACAGTCCCTACTCTAAGGAATTGACAACATGGGATTGTTGTAACTTAGAAGAAATTATGAAGCACAAAGGATTGCTGAAGAAAACTATAAGAGAATCACACAGTTTTGCAGTAAATATCATCATAATTCTTCCATCAGAAATTATAGCACAGTAATAGTAGGCGGGAACAACATGGGTTTAGGTATTTTGAATTTGAAGAGCACTGCTGCAATTCATGTAAATTGTACAGATTTACTTTTGCTGGCCTTTGGGGCTGTTGAAATATTTTATTTCTTCTACTCTGTCCATTCTCTCCTCCAGTTTAATCCCCTTTCATGAGGTGTTGCAACACTGCTCATACACAAGAAGCCCAGCTCCACGATGACAGCTGCAAATCTGATAGCTCTTCCATGTTCCACCTGTTTTATACACATGAAAACCACTCCCTTTGCAACAATTACAGTCTAAAGTGAACCTGGGTGTATAAAAATGTGCCCGCACCAACAGGCAGGAACTGAGAAGGTGAGTGTGACAGTTCATCTCAATTTATTTTTTAGAATTTTTCGGCAATGATATTGAAATATTATTGTCACCTATCACAGAATCTCTTAAAAAACATGAAAAAAGGAATGCAAATTTTCGAATCCTATTTCTAAATCTCCTTGGGTTTAGCCAGTGAAAGAAAAAACTTTTAATGAGGAGGTACAACCAATTCATAGTTAAATCAGTGTTAATCTAGCATAACACCACTGCCTTAACAGAAATTGTTAAGAATTTACAGAATCCATAATCAGTTGTCATGCGTTTTCCTGAAAAACCTTTCTACAGGTTTAAACTTCAGCTTCAAATTACAATCGAAAACTGGAAAAAAAAAAATATATATAACTGATTAGCAATAGCTGTCAGTATTTTTCACACAATCATTATAGCTACCATAAAGTTTGCATGACTCGTGGATGTAGGGAGAGCAAAACTATGGCAAACCTGCCTACGTCTGTGGTGAACGGCAGAAGTCAGGCCCCCACCTTTGAACTCTCCTAGTATTGCAATTTAGTGCCTAGCTGTCATTCACCATCCCTTTATGTCACCTTCTTCCACTACAACTGTCAGGAAGCCTGAAATACAGTTACAACCTAATAATATATTTCTGACAAAAAAAAAATAAAGTTACTGGCTTCCATTTAACACGAGAACGTAAATGTAAACTTCAGTCAACTGACAACATTTATCCTAAGTCTTATTTTTAAATTATATAAGGTCTAGAATTATGGAATTAAAATGTGCTGACATGTTGTTAATAATTTTTGCTTAATAGAATTTGCTTCAGATAATTTGAGGTGAAAAAGCACAAATTCACAAAGAGAATTATCATTTATATTTTTAGTATATTAAATCTTGAAAAGTTTTCTCATAAACACCGATGTATGACACACTGTTTTCTCTACTTTTGCATCTGATCTCTCTCAACCATAATCATCTAGGATTACCATTAAACATGTACATGTTTTTAAAGGAGGCTAATCTTACTTCAGTTTGAAGTAGATAGGGTTAGACATTAAAGTCTGCATGAATAGTCCATTTCCTATTAGGACTCCTGCAAGCTACCTGTCCTCTGAGGCTCCGATTTTGCAGCTGTCATCTTTCCCAGCGTTTGGGCAATGAAGGAATCTTTTGTTCTACTGAAAAGTGGTGCATTGTTCCCTGCTCAGGTGCCCAGAACAAAACGTATAAGGCAATACAATGAGCTTCTCTACAGTCTGGCTTAAGGGTTTTTTTTTCCTTTACAGAAGATTTTTCATTGAATGAAACTTTCCTTGTGCAGGCTAAGAAAAATTGCAACTTTGTATTTAAAATCTTGAGATACACCATAAAGATTTCAAAATATTTTTAAATGGCATTAAGTGTCTAAGCCAAATCTAGTCTCCTTACAAACATAGTTATAACAGTAAATGGATTGGTTTTGTTTTGCTTGAGCTATCCCCACACTTTGTTTATTTCAACAACAACATCCAGGTTATTTCCCAGACATTTCCAAAACACTATTCAGTTGCTTTTATTTATTCTGGTTGCTAATGAAAAATCCCCAGCTTGTGAGTTTCCCTTGGCTTGATCCCCCTGAATTGCTAGAGGAAAGCTCTTCAGAATTATTTTTGCCTGTTTCATATACTTGTTAAATTTATCCCAGTATGGAAAGGGGCTGCCTCATCACCTCTAACTCACAGTACGTTCATAAAAACAAAAAGAATCACAAAGGCCAATCGATTGTCTGCAGCAGAACTTCCCTGTGAAACACATTTTTGGATCGATTTTTTTTATATTCTCAGACATATGTTCATCTCTCTACAAGAGGATTTCACAAGTTAGGCAGAATTCTCTAGAAAGAGACAGAGATTTCTCTACTCTGAGGAGCAACTTTCTTCACTCTCAAGGGAGAAAAAATGTCAAAGCACAGGTAGAGTAGGTGAATAAAGGAGAGTTAGTTCAAGGAGGTGAGAACATGTAGCATGCAAAAACTGAGAGCGAGTCTGCATTAGCATTTTTGCTTAGATTGGGAATGCACTTTTGCACCACAGAGTTGTTTCAAACTACATAAAACAGATCTCTTTACATGAAACTAAACCAGGAGATGCACATCTTGGTAATGCCAACACAAACCTGAGTCACCGTGTTCCAACCACTAATTGACATGCAGACTAGGGGACCAGACTAGACCTAGTCTGAAATAAAGCCTCCAGAACATGCACAGCATGGGTTCTAGGCCCTCAGAATCAATTGGTTTTCTTTCCAGATCTGCTTATACTCTGCTTTGCTGCTTGTCAATATAGACACAGCGTGAGAGAAGCAGACAACAAATAGGCCTTACTAGATCAAGGGCACTTGCTGGGCAGCAAAAGGTGTTACACAGCATTTGATGAAACTCAAAAGGCCACCAAACTTGCTGAAGCAAAAACTCATCACCTGTCAAAGATACAGTTACCACGAGGAGGGTTAAGGATAAGACACAAGACAAGCCACGTTCATTTCTATTCTATCTGGCTGTCCCTTTCTACTGAAAGAATCAGCTGTTCTTGTTCTTATTTTAATAAAAATTGGGTCCTCCAAAGAAAACTCAGAAGCTTTTAAAATCAGGAACTCACTATAAAGCAAAGATCTATGCACACCCACCTCAAAGTCCTGCCCAACCGTGGGTCTCATTGCACAAGCATTGCTGTGAGGTTGCTGTGCCAACCTGAAACACGGCTCTCAAAAGCCTAGGGACAGCCTCCACGCTTCAGGAACGAAGGCTGAAGGAACACAAAGCACTCAAATGAGATGTACACGCAGCATAAAGCACTGCAGATATTCTGGAAGTATTCAGGCCAATACCATTTTGTCAGAAACCACATGAGCTAGGAACAGCTTATGGTATGGAAGTGGCTTAAAGCCCTTTATCTCATTTACATGATACTGAGCTCCACCCATGCAGGTGTGCATACTCTGAATGAAAGGGCATAGCATGCAAAAACACTTGTGATATAAGTTCTCGTTAAATATAAGCTATCAATTTGGCTCCTAAATAGGGTGAGATAAATCATGTTTAGTGACTGTATTCATGTATATAATATTAAGCTCTTTCTTTATTGAGAGAATACGGTGAGGTGTTCTTAAAGGTATTCTTAGCTGTATTTCTTAGCTGTATCTCTTAGCTGCAGGCTGGTCATAGGGTCCTGCTTATCACTGCTTTGCCCATTTTGTACCAGAAGATGGTAAAGTGCATCGTGTGTAAAGCTATGAGTTCAGACCAGCAGTGTATTCATCTTGACCTCAATCACATGAAAAACAGAAGGGTAGGCACAGGTCATTAGGTAATTAAGCCCAGAGCTCACTGCTGGAGGAAGCGTTTAGTATTTGATATATGTTCATCCTGACAAGCTAGAGAGGGTATAAAATGTGGTTACTGTGAATGTATCTTTGAAAGATGTTTTCTGAATTTATAATAATTAACTTTATTTACCAGGAAGTAGATACAACTTATAAAACTTCCACACTTCTGTGGAGCGATAAATGGTCCTTGCATCTGCTATATTGATAAAAATGCTTAGAAAGGCAGTAGTTACTCAATCCCTGCTAAGGAGTCCTCGGTGGTACATCTCAATAACATAAAGTCTCAGTGAAGAACCTTCCTATGTTACCCTACTGTTACCATGTAGTTACAGGTACAAGGTTTTTGCTTGCAGGATATTTCTTTTCCATCCTCTTCCTGTCCTTTTCCCAAAGACTGATTACCCGTGCAAACTACAGCATATTTTTCCTCCGCGGCTGCTGTTCTTTTGCCCCAGCTTGCAAACTGCCTATTGTTGGATTTCCTCCCCTTTGATGTCTAACCTACAGGTGCTCAGAAGGTTTGCTATATCAGTTAGCGGACTTATCTTTTAACTCCTATAATACCAGCGTTAACTAACCCTTCTAATTAATTCCCACATTATATATTTCAGATCATGAATTTAGTAAGGTTTATTAAAATATTGGAAATGTAGAGCTGGCAAGATCAGCCACAGTCAGACATGGGAATGGTAGAGGGGAGAAAAATTCTCTTCCAGCTTCGCAAAGCCCCAGTCATCTGCAAATAAAATTTGGGAAGAAACTTCCAGTAAGCACAGGCTTTTCTGTAATCTTACCTGATATGTTTCTTTTGTAATTTGCCATCTGAATGGATGAAACAGCTCCTAAAGGAAGAAGTGTCTTTCCTCTTTGCACTTGGCTGTTATATATCTGCAAGGTGAAAAGAAGACTGATCAGCTCTGGAGTACACTATTTTCACTACAAGTCTAGAGAATAAGATGTAGAAAGATAAAATTATCTTCTGCTGATTAGGAGCAGCAAACTGACATCTACGCTCAAATGACTGCTGAACAAATCAAGTCTGTGATGTGAGATATGAGAGAAGCAATCTTTTTACTTGTAACTTTGGCTGTCACAGAGTGCAGTTTCAGACTAGGTGAAATCTAATGTAATGGCCGCCAAAAGGGGCATCTCTGCTCTTCATTTCTGCCTCCACTTGTACGCTCTAGCCCATTCTTTCGTGTTAATGACTGTGCAGCTTCAGGGTGTCTCAGCTCAACCAACTGATCTGATAGAAGAATAAACAACCGGGGAGAAAAAGATTGGTTTTCTGTCAGATCAGCAGACTGACCTAATTCATCCTATGAACGTGTGATTCCGATAAAATTATTGGTATTAATACAAGCAGCAAACTTCAAAGTAGTGCACTGTTGAAACTGCTGCAAAGAGTGAGGTGGGAACATGTAGCTACCAAAAAGGAAAAGATAGAAACGTTCTCTTTGGAAGTTTAGCAGATAATAAATTGACAATGGAGACTCTTCAGTATGTTTTTAGTGGAAAGTTACTATTACAATGAATTTATATTCTCAGTCTGCGAAGAAGTGCAAATTAAACCTTCATTATCTATCTATACTTGCTTAGATATTGAATTTCAGAATAAATGGTTAGACAACATGAAAAAGTATTTTTAAAACTGCTTGTACTTCAATCAGTGATGGTTACAAGAATTGCTCTTGTGATTTCCTAAGTTGATTGTAACATATTTGAATAAGTAAGGCACTGCGATGTTTGAAAGAAAGCTCTGTTCATCAAATCCATTAATTATTCCAAGAAATGTAATAAGTGCTCCATACACACAGAGAAGTAGCCGATGTAAAGTTTGGAAAATTACCAGAGTTTATTGTTACAGAGACTGAGGGTGGGTATCTCTTTATTTTTCATTAATGTTTTGCATTACTCTTGTCTTTCAACAATTGAATTCTCCAAAATAGGTTAAACACTTTGCACTTGCAAAAAAGAGACACATTTCCAAACAAATTTTTCATCTTGCTTTTTATCTCTTGACATGTTGAAATTGTTTTTCAGTGCTATACGTTAGTTATTAGTTATTTTGATTAGTATTTTGGGGGGAGGATTGAGACATTGCTTTAAATTTAACTCGCAGTCAGAGAAACTGCTGTTTGCATGCGTAGCCCCAAAATAGTTTAGTGCTTGTTTTACAAAGGTTTGAACTAGTAACACGTGACTGACTTTGTTCAGACACAAATTTCAATATGAAATCAAGTATAACAGGAGTGAAAACGATATAACACATACCAAATCTATACTTGAATTAGTTCTTTTGCAAGCACCTGCATATATTTGCCACTAAATTGTTGTTGAAAGACAGCTTTCCAAGGACAATTAGTGCTCTTTAAGAACACTCTTTAGCAGAAGGACCAGAATTAGGGCATTCACTAGACTAATTTTCTGATTTTAGCAACATACTTTCTAAGTTCACAGGTTTCCCACAGAAATGTATTCTTGCCCACTACCTGCTGCAAGTCCTCCCAATTCTGGCACTCAGTAATCATTAGATACTGATGTCTGTGCAAACATTCAGCTATTTAGCTACTTCTCTGCAGTAGTCAAATACCCTGAAAAAGTTATTCCTCTGGCAGTCTAGGCAACTGCATGACACAGATTTGTATTTCTTTTAAAAAGCAAACAGATAACAAGAAATGCAAACAGATTAAATGGCTTCTTTTCATAACGCACAATATGCCGTGAATTGGGCAGCAAGTCAGCCATACCATTTGTTCCATTACACACACCACCTCAATGCATTTCCATTAGGGCCTGTGATTTTTTTTCACCCCTCACACTAAAACTCAATTTGATGTGATGGAGATTTTAAGTACCCCGAAACTGTGTTTTCGTTATCAGTCATGTAATAGGCATACTGCTACCTCTATTCTTTCTTTTATTCACATCTTTTGTGCTTTGCGGAGTACTTCTAGTAACATCTTTTTGATTCATCCTTATAGCCTAACATGGCATTCAGCAACATTTAACAACATAGTTATCAAATACTTAAAGGTATTTAAGTATTTAATTAAGCTAGGTACTTCAGAATATTAACTGCCACTATAAAATATGCGTATTTTTAATACCGAAGTATATTTTTTCAACTATTGTTTCTCTCTACTGAGGGAAAATATTTTTAAACATACTTATTTATATTTATCAAGAACCATAAACCCTAATTTCTAATGAAGTTACATGTGTCATAGTAGGAATATAATTCTAGGAATAATCCCCCTAGAGAGACAGTGACAATTTTAGCTTGCATTATTTGTGATTTTTGGCTACAAAGTTAAAAGCAGAGAAAATGGGCACATTTGAACTTGATTATGTATGCTCTGCAGGAATTCCGCTTCCATTAGATTATTCTTATATCCTTAAAAGCTTTTAGTTATAAAAAGATCAGGAAAGATAAATACTAGTGTGACCTCAGTTTACAGAACAAAATGTCACATTTCAGCCCAAGAAAGAAGTAAAAATGAGAGAAAGCTGGCTTCCGGCTATTTCTATTCTGACCATATTTGCTATCTTTATCTCTGATCATTCACGCTACATCTGTAATACAAGCATATTTCTAGCTAGAACACTAGTCAAAAGCAGCATCTCTGGCACAGCCACATGAACATCATTCTGTATTTTGCAATTTTCAGGTGACACTCTTTGGCCTCCTAGGCTAAGATGCTGAGGTGCATTCAGAGCTGTGTGCATCAATCGCTGTACCTGGAACTATAGCAGAAAGTTTTCATAGGAACAGCTACATTCGCATACTCAGTACAGAGAGGACACAACATACGCTGCCCAATTAGTTTCTTTTATTTATTTTTATTAACGAACCGGGCTTTTAAATCATGTACAATCTTCTGGACTAATCATTCACCTTATTTGCTTCTTCAACTTGCAAGTGTAATCACTTTTCTACGAGAAGCATCTTACACTAAAGGAAAATACTACTGAAACGCTTATCATTTGGCTAAGCTTCAGTATTTCAGACCACCTTGCAGGCAGCCTTCCTTTGAAGAGAAATACATGTAAATCTGTTGAAGATTTACAATTGTCAGTGGAAGAGTTTTGAGGTTAAGTTTTTCTTGTAACCCTATCAACTTGTAATTTGCCTCCATTTCAAATGTTGGCAGGTAAATTTTGCGCATCTCAACAGTTTTGCACGGCCCGGGCTTTACCTTAAGCTGCTGTATTTTCTGACTGGCTAACCATCCTTCTTTGATCTCTGTGAGGCCCTGTCAGGTGGAAGTTCTCTTAAATCCTTGAGTCTCTCTGGGCTCTGTTTGGCTTCACAATAACTTCCCCAGTAAATGTGCACACCTATCCCCTACTTTTTTTTTCCCCCAGACAAATACCTGGGGAGTGAAAGGTCAAATGGGTGTAGGTAAAAGGTAGCCAAACAGATAGCATACCTCTACTATTTAATTTAACACTTGCCAAAAGGAAAATGTTAAGCCTTCTTGCAAAGTACAAATATATAAAAATAGCCTTCACTCACAAACACTCAAAAAATAGTATTAATTTTTATTACTGTAGTAGTAATATAAAGAAAGAAGCTTTGCTTTATTTTTCTAAGCTCAGGGAAGTCTACCAGACGAAGAAACTAGAGCAACCCGTTATACTGATTTGGGGATTTTTCAGCTTAAGATCTCTTACTCCATTTTTTGTGCAGTAAGTTTGCAAGACAGCATTAAAGAATTTATTTATTAACTTCAAGATTAAGTTTACAATCTACTGCATTATTGCCATTGGAAACAAACTTCCCCCTAAAGTTGTAGGAGGCTTTTTCATTCTCTCTGGGTTTTGGTGATTTTTTACATACACTATTTCCACATGGATAAGTATTTTTAGCCAGGTTTCTGCAGTATATTTCTGCTTACCTGGACATCTTTGTATCATGTTTCATCTTGTAGTGCCAATGTGCTTTAATGTTTTCTTATTTTTCCATTAACCTTCTCCAAGTTTGCACAATTCATTGAACAACAATAAACAGTAACAGATTCATACAGGACAGAAAAGAGATAGCAGTGCCAATTCATTTGAAGATGTTTCTCCACATTTCTGCTTTCAAAAGATATGGCCATACTAGATCAAACCAGAGGAACTATCTAATCCACTTTCCTCTCTAAAAGTGACCAGTAACGGCTGCTTAACAAGAATGTAAGAGAGTGGATACTTATAGAATAACTTGTGCAGAGAAAACTTCCTCACCTCTCTGGTGCTCATGAATATGTATTGAAATCTACCTGGAGAAATGTCTGGTTTACAAATTACCGAATACTTCAGATTTAGAAAAACAAACAATCTTTTTTCCAGCATCTCAGAGATTAGCCTTCATTTCAATCAATGGTTCTGTCGCTAAGTTCAAGTATAAAATAAAATTACTATCTGACACACAATTTGTGATCACTGTAGATACAAGAGTATCTTATTAAGCAAAGATCACCTGTTATTTCAAATTCCAGCTTTCATTCTCAATTCCCACCTTACAATTACAAAAGCAGCCATGTATTTGAAATAATTCTCCAGAGAACTACAAACAGTCCATTTATTTCCTTTGGTTTGCAACTTTGCACATATAATTTAAAAAAAAAAAACCAAAACCTGCTTCTATATTTCACTTCACAAAATCCATGGGAGCTTTCGCAGAAAAAGGTGAAGGTGAATTGTGATGAATCCATTTCCTGGGCTGATCTTTCGTTTCACCAGGAAATGACTAGGGCTTATACAATCTAACAAAAGAAAGCTAATAACTGTTATTCCCATTCAAAAGGAATGCCATTTGTAAGTCGTGAACAAAGTCACAGGTTTTACATTCATTTCCTTTGGTAGTAAAATGATTCATGCTACTCTGTTACTTTACTGGTATTTACATATAATTTTCACACACTTAAATGGACATAGTTTCTCTAACAATTGCAAATTAGACACTGTTTTGCAAGCAAAGGCTTTAACAGCTCACGCCGTGAACGCGCCCGTTGCCTTTGACCAGCTGCAGAGGCGGCCGCCCAGGGAGCCGGAGAAAGAAGAAAGAAGAAAGGTGAGTGAGATTCATACCTGTGTGCAGCTCTTCTTCACTCGATTACTGAGGAGCTGGAGCCAGCCATTTTACCACAAGAGCTGCCAGGGCACAGCGTCAGCCAGCCCTGCCTCAGGGACAGGGAGCCGGGGCCCATCATGGCACCCGGCTGGCTGGGCAGGGCCTCACGGACCAGGCCCGTCCTGCTGCCCTAGAGAGGAGCAGAGCGGCTGGGACTAGCCCCAGAGAGGAGCAGGGCGATTGGGGTAGCCCCAGCCCCGGCCATCAGGCGCCTCAGACGGGGACAGGCCAAGGCTGGACCAGGATGTCAGCCCACAGGTGGGCCCGACCCACAGGGCCCATGGCTGGGCAGGGCAGGGCTGTGGGGAGACGGAGACAGGGCCCCGACGAGACAGAGAGGCTGGAGGTGCGTTTCTTCACCAAATCCAAATGGTAAAGGAAATTTTCAGGGTAGAAAATTGCAAATCAGAGGATGAAATCCTCAGAAGAGAAGCAGGATGGCCCAAGCCAGCGCATACACGCACATTGCCACTCAGTCCTCAGTGTGGAGATTGCCTCCACAGCCGAACCACCGGGGAGTCGGTACTGAAGCTTCCCTGTGCCCCATCCAGCCAGGACCGCTCCTGCATGTTAAAGTCAGTTGTTACAGTGTGGTAAAAGAACATTTTCACTCAACATGGACTTTGTACGCTGTTAATCATATGTATTTCTATTCACTTCTCTTAGTGATCCACCTGCCCATACCCAACACGAAGGCAGCCTTCAAGGAATTTTCATTCTGGTGAGAGAACCAACTTAGTGCTTCATTTGTACCAATATGAATATTTATACAGACATGAATTATTTTTTCTAATTTGTCAGCATGATATGATCTCACTATATATTTCCATTAGTTAGTTTGGGGAAATTTAAAATGAAGTGATGTCAAAGATACTGCATTTTATTCAGTAGTTTCTGAAGGACAGGAGGTGACATTAAATCAGTGGCAGGCCATTCAGTTTTAAAAACAGTATGGAAACTGTGTAAACTCATTAAACACTGTGTTTAACAGAAGAATAAAATAGAACCATACTTTGTCTATCTTCAAACATTTATCATTTGTACTGTCTCTGACCCATAGTGTATATTCAACCCCGTTTCCTTTTATCAGAGACTAAGCAGTTTCCTCAAATGTTCTTTTTCTTTTGGAGATCATACATTTAAATAAAACTTAACCCCATGTCGCAAAAGGTAGTTGTGTGGCAGCAGTTAACACTTTTTATTAAATAAATAGATCAAAAAATATCTCAATAAAGAGCTCAATTATCACAAAGATATCATTAACACAACAGAAATTCTAGAAGCTGCTTAGAGATTTTTCACAAGCTGTCAGTATAAAAAAGCGCTGCAATTCTCTGTATGTCCTCCAGGTGTAGCATTTTCACAGTTCATAAGCAGTATCTGACTGTCACCACTGATACCCTACGCACAGAACTACACATAGCTCAAGCTCCGTGATAACTTGCATCCAAACAGTTTCAGTGACTTCAAACGATTTGTACAGGGTTTGTATCAACATGGAATCTGGCCCTACGTCTATAAACAAACTACTAAATTCAGGCCAATTATGCTAGAGACCAATTTAACCAAAGCCTGTTTGTTGGTGTCTTTTTAAACTTCGGAAAAATGATCTATCAAAGCAACCCCATCAAAGCACATACATAGAATTTATACCACTCTTGTGAATATATTACTGGTTCTTAATTCTTAAAAATAATATTATAGTGGCTTTCCTAATAATTTATTTAATATTGGTTTGTAAATGTCCTATCTGAGAACCTCAAAATTCTTCCTGATTTTTCAGATCTTCATTATACAGTATCTTAGGAGTCTGAGGAACAGAATAACCTGGTTTTACAGAGAGAGGAAGTGAATAGTATAGGTTAAGGAACATATATTTGTCAGGTGTCCTCTAATTCCACGTGACTGGGTGTTTGGATACCCAAATGAGACCCCTGCTTACTCTTCTGTTCCAATAACTTGATACATATATGCAGAGCACTTCACTAAATCAGACCTAATAGTACTAACATACACCTTTAAACATGCATTTTTTCCACTTGGGCAGGTGGAGCACAGGGGGATAACCCTCTATTTTTTCCATTGAAACTCTAGATGGGAAAATATAAGCCCTCTGACAGATGTAAACTTGTTTTTCTTAATTAATTTCATGATTCCCCATGGTGCAGAAACAACAGTTTAAAAACTGTGTAGTAGCAAAAACCCAAGCAGTATGATACATACCTTTCTCAGGGCTAATAATGGCTTCATTTTTTTGTCAGTTATTAGTGGTGGCAACCATTAAGAACAGAGCTATATTTTTTTATATCAGTCAGTGAAATTAATAAGAACAATTTTTATAAATGTCCAAATATACTGGACTTCCACTGAAAGATCCTCAGGGATCCTCCTAGCCCATGCATACTATGTATCAGACCTTGAGAGAATGTTTCTGTGACATTTTATGATAAAATATAATTTCACAGTTGAGGTGACTTTCTGCCCACATACCAGCATTCAGATTTCTCAGTTTCCCCATTGAGTTTGAATCTTTTTTCAAATCAAACCAACATTCACTGTTTGTACAGTCAGAATGATCCTTTTATCCCAGGAAATGTCATGTGTAATTTTTATATTTGTCCACGAATATAACAAAGGACTTATAATCATTGGAACAGATGGAACAAAGCTGGATGATAACTGAATTGATGAAATATCCTTGGTGAAATCCCCTTTAAGTTATGTTCAGACTCATATAACAGAGACTAACCAGAGCTTGCATATGGAGTTCCCTTTGTGCCTCTGTGGAGTGCTATGTAAGCATATAAATTCACCTTCCCACACATATTTGGCTGATAACACCAAAGAGCAATCATAATTTAATTCAAAAGAAAGAAACATAGATTTACAAAATTATAATGGAGTCATTTTATGACTTTTCCATTGTAATATTATAGTTGTGTTATAGTTGTAATATTGTGGCACAAAACCAGATATTGTTCTAAGTCCAGTTAGTTTGTGAATTACTCTGTATAAACGTAAAGTACAATAAGCTTTATGCTTTGGACAAAATGTTATTTTGGTTTGTTTTCTTTTTTTTTTTTTAAATGGGGTGAAATCCAAGAAGCTTGACGAAGTTACTTTGGTCTAGGCATTATTACATCTTTTGAGAGACCCTTTAAAATCAAAGTTCTTAATATTTTCTACCTAATATATGCACTCCTCGGTATGTTTCCTTTACATTCTTTCTATGTTCATAGAAAATATTAATTTGACTACAAGAGACAATTTACTGGAAAAGTGATCTCATGAAATAGAAATGAGATGTGATGTGTGTGTACCAGTGAAGTCACAGCGGTGTTAATGAAGGAGAATCACAATCACAATTCCTAACTGTAATACTATTATTCAACTCATACAGCCAGAAGTGAGGTATTTTTCTAGAACAGAAAACGTATCATAATCTGATTCATAAAAGTGGCGTTACTGAGAATAATTCGCCTCAATAGTTTCCCAAAGAATCCCATTTTATTCACCTTGTGTTTAAGAAATTTGTTTTTAACTACTTCAGCAGAGATCTTAGTCCTTCCCAGCGAGGAAAGTTTACTTCAGTTCCAAGTATGTAATTGGCAGGATGAGGCAGTGGAAGAGGGGAGGGAAGAGGGAAGGAGGGAGACATGGCATTGTAACGAGCAAGTGTACAGTAGCTTTTCCTAAGCATAAAACTGTGACTTTCCTGAATCATTTCCTGTGACTTCTGAGATAAAGGTAGAAATAACATAAATTAACTAAGAGACCTTTTGTCTTTTTATTCACACACTTTTGAATTAGGGTTTTATTTTTGTGTGTGATTTTGAGTTTGATTTTGTAGATAGTTTACCTCCTTTCCCCCTGGGTCTGGTTCTGTAAGTGGTTGTAAAGGAAAACAATTCAGCCAAAGTTTCTATTCTTTTAACATGAAAAATGGCCCTGTGCTGTGCGGAAACTCTTGGGAGTAGAAAGTAGAGCCACCTGTGAAAAGAAAAGGTCTGTCTTTCAGGCCAGTTTACCTGATTAAGGAAAGAGAGGTCAGCTAACAGTCAGAAAGCCATTCCCCATCAGGGAACAGCAGGTTCCCTAAACAAGATATAGGCAGCTCTGCAGCTTAACCTTAAAATAGTTGGGAATCAAAGGACGTGTTTCAAGGGCCCTAATAGTATTATTGATTCTTGGTGGTTGTTATTTTGTATTTACTTGACAACAGTTCCTCTGATATATAATAAACAAGCCAACTGGAGCTAACAGTTGCTGTATAAAACAGAGTTCTGATAACTCATCAAAATAGAAAAGCCAGCTTTGGAAAGCAGCAAAGAGTCTTTGCTAGCCAAAACACATAATAGCTAGAGCATAGATCTGTCTGGGTTGGGAAAGTATTGAGCACTGAAGTAAGCTGAACTTCAGAATAAACATACAGATTCACATTCTTCTTCCAGGCTGAATCTTTACTTACATGCTGGGGCATGCTGCTGTTCATCCTGGAGCTATGATTCCCCAAATGTCCAGGTCAGGCACTGTTTAGAGTGTACTGCAGCTCCTGCCTGGGAGCATGCTTGTGTTTTCTTTCATTAATTTCAGAAAGCAGATAGTGTATCTCATTTGAAGTTAAGTTGTGACCACTTTTCATATTAAAAAAAAATACTAAGTTCTCAGAACTTACAACAGATTAATTTCTAGTACAAGAGAATTCACAACTGTAGCTGTTACATATAATAAGTAATTCTATTGACCATTGTTCGCAGCTAAACCTGAAAACAAAACAAAAAATCCACAATTTTTTTTCCTATTTTCAATTCCTTCTATATCACTATATGCAAAGAATTTTACTAAAGGAGGGCATGCCAAAAATATTCGTTGAATAAACACATTTTCATTTGATTTTTAAAACGCGTGGAAAGAAAGCGTTAGCTTTGGTTTTCAAGAGCATTCACACTAGATTATACAACACGTATAGAAGTTCTATTCAACCTATCATAATTTTATTTTAGTGACCATTTATTCTCATCATAATGTATATATTCATGCTTTTAATGAATGAATTTCATACATGGAAAGTATCACTGGCTTGAAAATAGTATGCTAATGAAAATGTCAAGTGAAATATGATGGATATATGAAATATGACTGGTTAAAGAAAGCAGTTAAATGCTGTCTCTGAGTGGTACTGGTTTCTAAACAGGTTTGTTGTACTATAACTAGAAAAGTATCAAAATCAGTTTTACTTAAACTGATACAACTTCTGTTTTGAGACAGAGTCTAGTGTTTTTCCTCAATGATTTCAGGCTTAATAAGCTGTCTTTTTCTTAATGACCTTAGGAAACTCTACCAAGAACCAGCAGTTCCACATTATAACATCTCTGGTTTACTTAAAGCCTAAACACTGTGCAGATAGCGGCAGTAATGGCTATCTCAGCTGACCTACCAGTAACCCCTGTTTTGACCTGTAGGAATCACCCTCTCTCTAGAGGGCAAGAAGTTATTTCAATTATGGGGCTTACTGGTTCATCTGTTTCAATGGAAAAGTTATAGGTAGAAAACATTTCCAAGTCTTGCCTGGGTTTTTACAAGCTGAGTTTCTCTGAAGATTTCATTATGACACTAGAAACAATCTTGATTCCCCTTCCCTCAGAAAAAAGATGGCAAAATTAATGTAATAATTCACGTCATCGAGCTTGAAATGTGCTTTTTTCAATTTTCAGAAGTAGAGGGGAATATAATTGCAATGTTTGCCATATTTTCCCAAAGAGCCCTACTAGTTGACCAGCTCAGGAAATCCTGTATGCTGCCATTTGTACTGCTATTTGCAGTATTCATTGTCACTATATTATTAAAGACTATATAAACATCGTTTTACAAAAAGCAGCAGATTCCTTGCTGTGTCAAGAAGAACATCCCCATTTGCTGCAGTGCCCTTTAATCAAAAGAAATCCACAGCCAACCAAGATCAACAATGTTATTAAGGTAAATATAACATATAAATACACCTTAACAGGTAAAGGTACCAAAGGTACCAAAAAGTTATTACAGCATTCAGTTCCCATTGTCGCCAAAAGCAGTTATATTCCTAAGTACATTTATGGATCTGGCACCATCCCTTTTTCAGGACCTTAAAACTGATACACTTATACACACTTGCCGATACTTGATAGACCATAGTGAGGCAAAAATGAGGAGGAGACTTTTTTCAAAAACAGATTTGAAGCGCAATGCATCTGGCCTCTAAGCATTTGGCTTCTGAGGCTCAAAGGGGCAATATATTTATTAAACATATTTAAGACAGTAGTACTTTCAAAGCATACAGTAGAACATGCTGTTTCTATACGCCTGAATAGTCTATATGAAAAACTGTAGATGGTCTGTGAAATTGAGGTAAGAAAAGAATTTGACCAATGATAACAGACAGCTATCAATCTTTATATTGGAATATTTTGAAGAGCAGAGCACAGTATAACCCTAGCTGAGACTGAGTTCTGTTGCAGTGTAACAAACACATACTACTGTCATGTCTTGTTGGTGCAAAATATATCTTTAGAGAATTATTTCTTACTTATTTAACTAAAATCTTGTAAAATATACATTAAAAAAACATTAATCATAAGAAACAATGCCAGTAAATCTTGTGTTACATCTCTTGACATCTAACAATAAAATCTTTTTGGAAAAATGTGTCTTGCAAGAAAGAAATGAATATATTAATTTTTGGGGGTAAATATGCCAGCCCTTGGCATTATTAAAAAGTAGATGTCCTTTAAAAAGGTACGTTTTTAATAAATAAATTAAAGCTCATCAACAGTTACTAGTGTTATGACGTTATCTTGAAAAAATATGATTCCTTTGTGGTTTTCCTTTCATGGCTTTATTAACCTGGGAAATAGGAAGGAAAAGGCAGTTGAATATTAGGCATGGCAGTAGTTAGTGCACAAGAACCTCTTTGTGTTTACCTGGTATGTTCTGCTTCTCAGTTCTTGAAGCTACAACTTCACTTTAAATTCATTTCATTTTTACCTATTAAAAACCTAGTCCTGCTAGCAGTTCTAAGTTAAGTCTGTTACCATAGAAGGAATCTATATATAGTTTTGATTACTTGGTTATTGAATGTGTTTAAAAAATGAGACCTTAAGCAGGTCTGATTATTTTCAGGTCAGAATCTCTTTCTCCTGGATGAACACTGACTGTCAATAACGTTCCTGTGTAGAGAGAAGGGAAGTAAGTACCAAATACAAATTGGAAAATATTACATAGGTATACGAAGAAGGAATCGGGGAAGCTAGTTGTGGTTATCCAACTCAATCAGAGAGTAAAGCGCAATTTTTTTCTGGGTTCTGAGGTTTTTTCCTAAACATTAAATAACTACATGCGACACTGTGTTTTATAGTATTTTATGTAATTTCCTTTATACTGAGGGTCATATTCTGCATATCAAGGTTAAGGCACTATTTACATGTTTAATCATCAACATATAGTACTCACGATATTGGAATACGCCCTACTATTTAACAGCTCTGAGTGTCCTACCTACTCACAGTAAGAATAATAACAGAGATTATCTATCTCTGATGTCCATGGAATTATTCTGGTACCCTAACTGGTATCCTAACTAAAACCAAGACCTCAAGCACTTGGCCGTGTGTGGTGCCTGTGTTACCTGCTCCCTTTAGTACATGTAGAGGGGGTGGCAGGAGGCAGAAATGAGGGTGCTGCACAGGAGGGAAGATGAGGCAGAGGCTGTAAAGCTGCCTGTTTCTCGCAGCAGTTTTGTGCCTCTGCCACAACAGCTACATTTTAGAGTACCCTTGGACCCTGCCGAGTTTCAGTACCAAGCCCAAGCTATGCCTGCTTCTTTGCTTCAAGGCCCTGTGTACTGCTCATCCTTCAAAATACTTCATTCACTATTAAGTAAAATGGCATTTCCTACTCATGTAGAACACACTCCTAGCATGCGATGAAGGCTTCTCGTTCCTTTACGTTCCTAGTTCTACAAAGGATTGCTGTATGTAAGACTATTACCTAACATGTAATTTTGAAGGAAGTTAATTCCTTTTGCACAAAAAACATACTGGGTGACAAAAAACAGGGCAATTAGTTGACCTCTTCCTTACCCCGGAAAGAAAGAACTAGCATAGCGCCAAATGAACATCTTGTCTTTTCTGTAGCAAACTGAGCACATATTCTTGCTTTTACTAATAGAACATGACATGGTAGCACTTTCTTTTCTTGATTTCTTCAGCACAGTGATTATTAGGATAATTGATTATCCTAATACGGGAGATGTTTCGTACATGAACACAGCAGGTTTAAGTTTTAGTTATAAATCAAGTCTGATTCAAAGGGATTCAGGGGACCTTTTTTATTGCTTCAAAAGGAGTAGACCATCACTAAAGTGACCATGAGTCATGTCTTTCTTGCCCTTACCTTGACTCGTTATTTATGTGATGAAATTTCCTATAGTTCCCACCGCGTGGCATCAACTTTTTTTTAGTGCCTTAAGAAATATGTGTAATAAACAGTCCTTGGAAAGCGTTTAATAGAAAACACATTTTAGGACAACTGAATCTTTAAATCTGTCTGTCTGTCCCTAAATTTCTGCAGAGCCCAGGAAACAGGAGAACCTATGCAATTTCAAATACTCTTTAGGGACTATCATTTTATGTTCATTTGTTTTCAGGTCAGCAATGACAGTGTGCTTTTCTTCTCTCTCCAGAGAGTCTTTTTGGAAATTTTATTCCTTTGGTATTTATGCTTCTGCTACTGTGTCCAGCTGGGACCCGAGCGTAGTCCATGCTTTAACATGTTCTGTTTTGTAAGAGGTTGTTGTCTACCACTATCATCGCTCCATCAAACTAATGAGAAATCGGTACCACACTACAGAGTCTCTGTATCACACTGCCCAAAGCACATCAATATTCATAAAATTCTTAGATAGCAGTTTAATTAATGAATTGAAGATGGGGACTTTCGCTGTTCCAACCTGATGTATCACAAAGTATATGAAATTATTTAAGTGCCTTGTTACATGTGTGGTCTACAGAAAAAAAATTTAGGAAGTAGCTTGTCTAGGAAAATAAATTATTACTTTGATTACAAAAAATACCATAGTATATATGGTTTATTTTTTTCTAATATAGAAGTTTTTGGCTTAATCTCTCTTCTAATGGTTCAGCAGCAGCAGCTTACGTGGTCTTATTTGGATAGGAATCCTTTGGGTAACAGAACATACCGTACCATTTGTGATCTGAATAGAAAATCAATGCCAACACACGTGGTATTTCATACAGTAAACATGACATTCCAGAACGTGCATGTGAACAATATGGGTAAATTCCTGCTTTGAAGTCAGTGGTAATCTCCAGCAGACCTAAGCAGAGGCCACATTTCACCTGATGAGTTCTACAATCTTTCTCTAAATATGGCTGTAAAATATGAAAGTAAATAATTGACAAGCCAGGTTAAGATGGAATGACTTGACAATTGTGAAAGGCATTAGAAACTCATGTATCTGTCTGAATGTTTCCAGTGAATTTCTGTTTCACGACTGATGGACATTTAAACTGAATTAAAATAAATGTGAGCTCAACCATTATGAGAAAGCAGAGAAGCCACGTGGAGGGAGCATATATAATTTCATGGTCTGAAAAAAAATTTCATGCCTTTTTAAACAGTAGAGAATCCAGTCCTCAATCAAGGTTACTCCCTCCCAAACAGGTTTTTTTGGTGTCTGATAAGTTAATGTATCATAACTCAAATTCTCAAAAAAGCAAGATGTTCACAGCCTCACTCGCTTCCTTATTCTCTTCCTACCTCTCTCCCTCCCTCCCCAACTCTGCCACTCCTTCCTCCTTCCAACATGACTCCTTTAATGTCTATGAACAGTGCAGATCACACTTTTTTTTTTTTCCGTAGGAGGGGAATTACTGTAGCCTCTCCCTCTTCTGCTTGGTAACCTGTTTTCATGAAAATTCATAGATCTTTTACACCTCTATCCCAGTGTCAAATTTGGTCTGCAAATTGATTTTTCTGTTTGAAAGATATTAAGGTCTTCCAATGCACTCAATCGTATTTACCCACAAATGCATATGTATGTTATGCTTGCAGTCATTTACATAGCAAAGCAGGCTGACAAACAAATTGGATGATATTTTAATTTTTTGATGTTATCATTTTATGTGGATATGTAAATCTCATTGAAGTGCCACAAAGAAATCCCAAGGGTTTTTTTCACGTACAACAAAACGGCTGCCAAGAATAATCTAAAGTGATCAACCACAAAAACCACTAGTTAGAAATTAACAGCATAAAGTCAAATAACTTAGGCCCCTGCCTTCAGAATTGGCGATACAAGAACATGGATGGTCACTCTATGCGGACTGAAAAACTAACACTGAAAACTTAATGTATTGGTTCCTATATGTATCCCACAGACTCACAGTCCAAAAGGACTGTGTTTCACCCTTCTCATAGCTTTTTCCTCTCTATTTTTCCATAGATGTTTGGAAATATTTTTCCACAGTGCTTACACTCTACCAGCAGAGATTATTCAGAAAATTCAGCACTGAGCTTCATAATAGCACCAATTATGTAAATTAAGTTGATAAGGTGATATTTAGGCACTTAGCATCATTTGAACTCAGAGCAACTTCACAGTTCATTCTTGGAAAACAAGTTCGAAAGCATGATTATGAGCTTTGAATTTCACAGCCGATTCTGTGTTTATAGTAATGTGAGAGTTTTCTGTGCTCATTCACCAGATGCTTTTAGCTGCACATAGATAGCAAATATTATAATTAAAAGTTAAATACAGAATTTCAGTTTTTCACAAGGACTGCAGATGAATCGTTTCCACTCTTGGAAAATGTCATACCTCTGTGAGGAAACAAAAGTATGTTACTGAATTGCAGAACAGGCTGATGTTAGTAGCATAGATTATACCTACACAAATTACTTCTCATATACACATATCAGATATCTCACAGATGAAGTACGTGTGTGTGCATATGTGTGTGTTACAGTGTAAGTTAAATATCTGATTGATTGGGGAAATTAAATGCTATGTGATGTCCAAGTATTTGGTAAAGAAATCAACATGGTTTTTATAATCGCAAGTACATTGAACATATTTAGTATCTAGCTGTAGGAAATTTTTAAGTAGAAACTGATTATTGATTGGAAGTTATTTGCTTAGCTTTGAGGATTACTATAAAAACTTAAAATTACAGGCAGACTCCAGTACCACAGAAATAGATGGAAAAATATTTTTTTTCATTTGGGTCAAAACTTCATCCTGCTTTAGAGAAATGTTAATCTTTAAGGACATAAAGGGTATCTATTGGACTGAAATATATGAAAAGATTGAAAAGATACAAGAACCAGAAGCTTATTACAATATATTATTCAGATGTGCACAAATAAAAACATTGTATTTCAAAATACATTTCAAATTTCTCTGTATTCTGCCATCTTGGCTAATTTGGAAGTTGATTTAAAAGTTTAGGACAAAGTCAAAAGTAAATTCCACAGATCTGGGGTCTATTTAGCCGCTTGCTGGAGTCCACTGTAGGGCAAATACGCTCCAGGTGCTTCTGTTCTGCTCTCTGTCTACTCTCTGTTCCCAGAATGTGACTGAAGTGAGAAGCGGCATTTAAAGTCTTTAACCTTTAGACGGTCCTAAAAGCATTCCACATCCTCCTGAACATCACGTAAGCCAATGTGGTGTTATATGCACTGGACCCATAGCCACATCTGATTTCCAGCATGCAAATCCTTACTTGGAGGCTTTGATAGACTGTTAGAAATGACAAGGAAAACAATATAAATGCTGCACACAGATTAGCAGATCATTATTAGCCCTTTGCACACTAAAAGCTGAAACCTCCTTGATCCTAGACTATAAAAAGCCTTCTGAAGCATTTTGAGCTTCTCTTTGATTCTTGGCCCAAGCTTTAATTTTCTCACAGTGCTGAAGCTCTGGGTTTCATTAGGGATATCATCTCAAATTCCTTTGTGCCTCTACTTGTTTGGAAGTGTTACTTCCACCCTCATCTATGCATACTTCTCCACCTGTGTCAAAAGTTAACTGATGATATCAAAATGCTTCAAACAATGCCTGTTAATGAGCACTGTTTATTTTTTGCATCTAATACAATTTGGTTTTGTCATTCCCCTGTAATACAAAGAAATCTTATCATCTGTCTCAAAACAATGGATTTGTTATCGTGTTGCTCTCAATTTCTTTCCAAGTATTTGTATTTTGCTGCATTTTCAGCTAATTAATTTCTTGCTGGAAGGTTACCTTCAACTAAATATTACTTCTGATTTATGTTGAATGTGAACTCCTTTTGTGCAACCAAAACGAAGAAGACTTGTGCCTTGCAATTTTGCACCTTTTACTGCAAAATATAATTCATTATACTCTTAGCACCTTTAAATCGGTGAGAATCAATACTTTTAGAAAAAGTCTGATTTGCGAACTGTTATTTAGCTATTTCTTATAACCATATGATAAGCATATAATAACACTACTGTATATTGAGAGAAGGTCAAAAGGGGCCAAGCACTAAAAATTCAAATTTTTAAAGCTACTTCATATTGCTAGTAAAACGATTATGAAAATCCTTTGATTTTGGTTATCTTCTGCTCATGAGAACATCTATATGTCTATTAATTGACTGATTTCTGGAAGTTCAGTTTCTGACTCATTCTACTACTTGTCACCTCACCTAATCCTAGATAATAGTTAAAATATAAATTACTTCTAGTTGTGGAAAGTACTAAGCATCTATCCAAGATCTAGAAAGAGTCAGGAGGGGAGGGAAAGTAAAAGACAAGAACACCAGAGTCTACAGGAACAGCAAGGAGGAAAAAAGGCCATTTTGATGCCAAATTTCCTATCTTGAATGCAGAAGAGTGACAAGCGTGGAGAGGCAGGTTGCAAGTTTGAGAGTATTTGCAGAAACAGAAAATTGAGGAAGGAGTTGCAGAGTCGGAAAATACAGGAGCTATAGAAGGGGCTATAGTAAACACAAATACCTGGAGTTCAGAAAGGTGCAGAAGAACCAGTGTGGTGGGAAAGACACATACAGGGGAGGAACATGGGGGAAAACTAATTTCTTTTAGAAATTATTAGAAAGTGCAAACTAAAATAGTTGGGATTTCGGGAAAAGAAAGAGCATTGATGAAGTTGAATCCACTCATGTTTTATATGATGCCGTTACATACCCAATGAGACATTTCAATGAGACATCTAATATTTGTGAGAGATTACAAATAAAGTTAGTGAGCATGAGCATTGCAACTGTGTACAAATTGCTTTCAATAAATGAGGTATTCTTAAAAAAGCGTTCTTCATGTCTCAGCTTTGGCACCCAAAAAGGGACACAGTAAATTTGGCCTTAACCTCTTTGAACTTGAGTTCCGTAGCTGCAGAAATGGGACTCTGATAATACACTTTCAAAGGGATAATAAAGATAGGTTTAGGAGCAGCCACGAAGCAATTAGCTGGTGTGATAAGAGAACCAGAGAAATTCCCAGGAAAAGAAATGAATAATTCTGTAGTCAAGATTTTGGATGATGTAACATAAATAAGGCCTGAGGCTAAACCACTTAGTGAACAGGATAAAAAGAAATGTTGGATAACTATTATTCACTGTATAAGCCAGAGGTCTCCTGGGAGAAAAACTGTATGTGATTGTGTAATTAAAGATTATATCATAACACATATGCACAGGAGGATGAAATGAGTTTGAATGGGAAATGTTCACTCCTGTCTGTCCTTCTTTTCCGACACTTAAAATTTCAGACCAACTATTGGGGGTTGGAACTAGGTGATCTTTAAGGTCCCTTCTAACCCGAACCATTCTATGATTCTATGATTCTATGATTTCAAATGTCATGTTTGATGATTAGGGGACTGGAACACCTCTCTTATGAAGAAAGACTGAGGGAATTGGGTCTATTTAGTCTGGAAAAAAGACGGCTGAGGGGTGACCTTATTAATGCTTATAAATACTTAAAGGATGGGTGTCAGGAGGATGGGGCCAGGCTCTTTTCAGTGGTGCCCAGTGACAGGACAAGAGGTAATGGGCACAAACTTGAGTATAGGAAGTTCCACCTAAACACAAGGAGGAACTTCTTTACCTTAAGGGTGGCAGAGCACTGGAACAGGCTGCCCAGAGAGGTGGTGGAGTCTCCGTCTCTGGAGACATTCAAACCCCGCCTGGACGCGTTCCTGTGTAACCTGCTCTAGGGTGGCCCTGCTCTGGCAGGGGGGTTGGACTAGATGATCTCCAGAGGTCCCTTCCAACCCTATGATTCTATGATTCTGTGATTCTACGTTAGAATAGAGAAGAATTTATGAGTTTTGCATAGGCATAGTAAATGGAAATCATTTTTAAAAATTATTAAAATTAATATTAGCATTGTAAGCAAAAACTGTTTAGTTCTGCAGTTAAAAAGACAAAAGAACACAAAATTGTTCCACAAAAAAAAAATTGATTCAGAACACACATGTATAGCTGAAGTCACTGTCACTGCTCCATTCATAGTGTAATCACGTGCTGCATGCATTTCTCTTCTCCATGGTGTTTGATGAAGGAATTGCAAAACACAACAGTCACTGGAAAACCTGCTGCTCACCAGCATTCTTATTTAGCTGAAATTCTATCAGATCCTCATTACCCTCTGTGTTTTCTTACCATTTTGTCTTTGATCTTCTCAGTCCAATGGAATACAGAGAAACTTTCTGAGCATTTTCTTGGCTTTGAAATACTTTGCCAGCGTCATCTTTATCATGAATATCAGAATATGCACAGGGAAGTCTGGAGTAAACCTCTTTTTTTCAGTCCATCTGCGTCACTTCATTACTGGTACTGAAGTGGCTTTTGCACCAAGACAGATACAGTATAAACACATGCTGAAAATCCAGCCACAGTTATTTGACACAGTTATGTGAAGAAAACATACATGTTGTCCCCTCGCTGTGCAAAAACCTAATTAAAACATTATTTCACTGCATTCTTCATAACTAACTGTAACTGGATTCCTTCTGAATATAAAAGTTAAACTTTATTCGTGTTGAAAATAAGAAAAAAATAGAATATGTATTTTCTAATGAAGTCGTTTTAGCTATAATTCTCATGACCTTCGCTAGCTTTCTTGTTTCAGCAGCATGACTGATGCACTACTACTTCTGTACACAGGGGATGAACCCTCCATTGTAAATATAAACCAGTTATCTTCCTTTCTTGCGGGGGCACCTATTGATTCAGACAACCCAGCAGCCGTTTTAACCCTGGAGTTCAATGCAAAGGTGAGTCCAGTTTTTTAACTCCATCACCCGAGTCAGAAATCTTGATACCTAGTGACACAGAAGGCTGAAGTATTTAATCTCAGGCTGATTCCTTCAAAAGAGTGAATGGGTATATTTCTCCTGAGCGACTTTGTGATGGACCAGTTATCACATGCCTGTGTGCTTCTAACTGTAAGACAAATCAGACATTTGCTATGTTACAACAAAGTACATAAAGCCAGCTGTATTGTATGCTCTGGCCAATTTGACAAGATGGAATGATATTTCTACACCTGAACCGAGTAAAACTTCATTTAGTAAGAATAATCTAGCAGAGTACAGATTTTATATCAATGACCATGAAACCAGTACTTTGTCAGGAAGGCAGAAAATTCATTCTCTGTCCTAGTAGCTCATCCTTGGCTTTGGGAAAACCAGTTGCATTCTTCCTTTAGCAAGCTGAAACAAAACAATTTGTGGGGGGGGAATATTTAAACAAATCCTGTTTGTTGTTTTCTCTTCATTAGTCCTTCAGTTACTGTGTAGCTTTCCTCTACTTCTACATTTCTTTCTTTCCTTTAATTAATTAACTCCTCTTCTATGACTTGTAGCCTAAAATAATAAAATCTCACTGATTTGTATAGCATCATGGCAGCTGTCAGAAAAAGCATAATGACTGTGTTTTGCAAAGGCAGAAAACTGAGGTTTCCCATTTAGAGAAATGTAGTCTGAAGCAAAGTTACGCATATGTAAAGGCAAACAATTTTTAGAGTATGTTCTCACTATTAGCCCTGTTAAACAGAAACTGCTTTTGCTTGAATTTCATGTTCTCAATTGATCTCAATTCTAGACAATCTATAATGTGGAAAAACACTTGGCCACACTGCGTATCCCTTTATTAGCTTAATTTCAATACAGTACTTATCAAAAACAGATAAATCCACCTCAGACTTCATATCAAAAACCTCATACTAGATTACCATTTACCAGATCACGCAAGAAATTGAAGATACAGTGATGTACAAAATGTATATGCAAAGTTTTTTAGAGCAGGAGGGACGGGTAGAGGGTCTCATCTGCAGACATTCACAGGTGGTTTATGCATCTTCTTGAGTACTTCTACAAACAGTATTATATTCTCTATTTTTGAAAAGACATGTGTTTTACTGACATCCTGAGAACAAACTGCAGCAACCACCTTCATTTTTAGGCACAGTAGCGAAAAGCATTATTCTGTTGGGGTTTTTTTTCTGACCACTAGTAAGATTAATTTGTACGGATGCTGAATAAAGTTGGTTTAGAGCTTATGACTGATTTCAGGATGTTGCTGGGGGAAGCGGGAAGGAAAAAAGTAGATTCTGGGGATGAGGGCATGATAAACATTCATTTGGATACATTTGAGAGTCTTCCTGAGAGGAACATTTCGCAGTCTTTGAGATTTGCTTTTTATTATAAAACTATCCCTTTGATAATATTTATGTTTGAAGAAATAGTGTTTAAATATTATTGTTGTTGTACTTTAATACATTTATTTATTGTTTTCCTACATGGATAAGCTGTGGGTTTTATTCGTAGCCCTCAGACAAGTTTAGGAACTACACAAGTTTTATTTTCTGCTGTTTTCCAATTCCTGAATTTCCTATTATTTTCAAATACTGAATTTTCTCCAGTCTTTAAATCTGGAATGTCTTTCTTCTTAGTTGTTTTTCAACTTCATCAATTCAAAAAATATTCCTAAATGTTCATGATCAAAGTGTTTAACCGAATATTTTTAGAACCTTCATGACCCAAATCATCTTGAAAATAGTTAATTAATAGTCTAATATAAATATTGATGTCTATGAACACAGAAACCAGGGCTACTCTAACAACAAGGCAGAACAGTACTCTCCTTTTGGCACCTGAGCTCAGTGTTAGATTTTTTCTAATGCACTTTCCTGAAAGCTAATGAAGTCGTTCTGTGTCAGTCATGTTCAGACATGAAAGTGATTCAAAGCACAACATTTGCAACTTTCAGTTTAGGTTTCACAGGGCAATAAAACAGTTTGCTAATATAGAACAATTGTTAAACTTGCCTGACTATCTGAGGAGAGGAGGATTCCCAAATGGACTCCAATGGCAGACATTAAACCGGCAGCTGGTTAGCATTACCAAAATGAATAATGAAGTACCACTGACATCTGGATGGGTTCTAGGCAGGCTCTGATGTATCAAGACAATTCCTCTGTCTTAAAGAGCGCTCCTTTCAGTGCCATTGACCTGATGATAAAATGCATCTTCACTTAAGCTGTGAAGCATGTTATGAAAACACAGAACTACAGTAACTGCAAAAAAGAATTAAACAAGGAAATGAATCGTAAATAAAATTTCCTCTCTTGCCACATCCAAGCCAAGTATTGGCATCATGAGGTAATGCAGTAAACATCACAACAAAGTGACAGAAAGTTACATTTAGCACCTCCAAGTGCTTTGAGCTTATGACACAGCTAATGAAATCTTCCATATACACAGTAACTTTTGCTGCCATTATTTATCAAGACCATAGAATTGCTTTCAAGTAGCAAATTAATTGCTTTATAGATTTCCAGTAAGATATATGACATAGTTTTCAATCTGGCTCAGTGACATAGAAATAAAATTATAGAACATGACCTTGCACAAGAATATCTTCCTGTATTTTGCAGTAAGAGCTTAAAAACACACTGATGCCACAAATTTCTGGTCTATTTTGTTAAACATAGCAGTATTTTAGGTGTGTTATCTTTGAATGCATTTGAAACAGCATTCGATGAGTTAAAAAGAAGTCAAAACCAGTTGCATGGAATAGTTCCAAAACCTTGTGCCATATTATTACAAGCATTACTTTAATATTCAAGAAAGGGAATGTAGTTGGGTGCTTAAGAACAGAATACCTGGCAGCAAAGTATCACTATTCTCTTCTTGCTGATAAAATATAGGAAAGCGTAATTACTCCTTAACACTCTGAAAAACCGTTGGTGTATGTCTAAGGTCAAAGTTAATCAGCTGTCTGGAAAACACTGAGCAAAAAAAAAAAAAAGAGNAAAAAAAAAAAAAAAGAGGATTCCCGAGTTATCACAGAGTCAGAATGACATTTTTACTCCAAGTGTCTGAGAGAAAGCGAACTAGTTGCTTGCTTTTTGTACTGCCGTGTCACCCAGGAATACCAGGATGCTCTCCCGAAAACCCTTTCCACCACCAAGCCAATAACTGTAATGCAAATAAGAATACTTTCAGGGAAATGATTTTAGGAACAAATGGAAGGGATTGTCAGCTAGTTCAAGTGATTTCAGGCAAGTCTCCCTGGGGAAAGTTAACATGTCTTAAACATACTCTAAGTTTCTACCCTGCATGGTCTCCATGCAAAACGAAGTTAGTCATGAACAACAACCATATGCGAGACCAGCTGTTCAAAATGAGTTTCACACTGTTAGTAGGAAGGGACTAAACAAGTGGCTGCATAAGTTTTCTAATTATTCAAAAGGCTTTCATTATACTTCACTCGTCACTTTGCAGAAGATAAAGCAGAAAAAGGCAATGGTAGGCTTTTGTATGTCTTGAGTTACTTAGTTGGGAAAAATAAATTACGGTGCAGATTCCATTGACACTGAACGCTTACAATCTCTGCTGGCCTAAAGGAACAAGAACATTTAAATCTGCAGATTTATATACAAAATACCTTTTGCATATGCGAAGGATTTTAAAGTTAGATGAGCTTTTTATATCTTTCACTGTTTATACTTTAATGACACATACATAATTCAATTAAATATGAACTTGTATCACAAAGTTCTCCATTGTGCCAGCACATCTATCAGATTTTTCAGCCAATTTTACACATAAGTTTTTATAAGTACAGAAATGAACTGTAGGCATTAAACGCATGCATTTTATCACATTTTTATAATTATTTATCAGTAATTGCAGATTTCATTCCTTGTCAGCTTGCTGTTCTTTACCTCTTACTGACTGTTGTTTTGTAGGGGAAGACCTACGGTAATACAAACTATCAAGTTAAAAAAACCTTCCACCTCTTAGATTGACAGACATAGCTGTGCTAGTCTTTTTAAACTGCAGACCATTAAGAAACAAATTCTGTTTTATCCTATTCAGCCAAAACAACAAAGCGAGGGGGGTTTTCCTACAGATTTAGTGTAAAAGTCCCCAGATGACAAACACAAAAGCCTAGATATCAAACAGGATGAAAATGCTGTTGTTCAACACCTGCACTGCGTGAGGGCCAAGAAGTAAGCTAAAGCCTTTGCTAACCAACACACCTGCTTGATAGTGCAGTTTTTAACCCCTTCCTCTTCCTTCTCAAATTCCTTACTCAACACTGGAGAGGATTCTAATAGCATAATGCAATCAAAAGAAATGTTACAGCACAGTTTTAAAATGGAGACTACTTGTCAAAATGTATCATGACTATTTTATTTGTATTAAAAGGCTATCTAGCTTTACAGATTTTTAATAATACTGGAAAGGATTATTCATGGCTACAAAATTATGGAAAAAAATTATACAGGCTGTGTAGAACTGTTTTCTGTGCCACTGAAATGTTTGTGCCATCTCGTTATTATATCTGACCATCTGAGCAGATGTATGCTGCCAAAAAAAAATCATGAGTGGTCTAATCTTTCTCTCTGCTTTTCAGAGGCTGCAGTGATCTGATTAAAGGCCATCCAGCCAAAGCTGAGCACAGGTATCTACTGGGTCTGCTTTTGCAGTCCATAAGCACTGAGTATTCATGCTGAAGTGCAGGGGTCTCACGTGTAATGTCACAAATGCATGAACAGGGGCCCATGTTACGGCAGTTTTTACACTCCAGCATTTTTCAGTCCTTCAAAAAGAAGAATAATTGACAGTTTTTTCTTCTGTCATCATTAATACCAAAAATGAGGGTCACGTTATTAGGTCGTCAGTTACTTTTAACATAATCCACACAGGCTAACTGCTATTGTAGATAAAAGCAGTTTGCCTAACTATGAAAACTTGTGCAACTGTGAGCTAATACATAATTTTGAGTTGATGTTGCCTTCTGCTTCCTTCCTTCCTTCTGTTGCCTTCCTTCCTTGTAGAAACCATCTTCTACTGTCTTCCATTATTGCTTGGAAAGTTCTAAATAAATTCAAACCCCATAATCATATAACAGAATAAGATGACGTATTGAATTCATGAGATATTTCTGCTTCATACAGCAGAAAGCAGAGTTGAGGTGGAAAGGGTGGACTCGATTCAGTACAGCTATAGCTGTGTAAACTGTTTGTTTTCGCCACATCTCAGCTATACCAGGGTATAATCACACCAATGAAGCAGCGGTAGGAGCTGTGATTTTGTTGGAAGGATTAGCAGGAGTTGTTCATGTTTAAAAATAGGTGATCCCATCTAATACCAGGAGCTCCATTGGGTTTGAATGTGAGGCTTATTTGATTTTTTTTTCATGTTTGCCTCCATATGAGAAAAAAAATCTACAGAACTACTCAGCAAGAGCTCTTAAACTTTTATTCATTCATGTGACACTTCAGTTAGTTGAAGAGCTGGCTGTCATTTAAAGTAATCTATTTTTCAAGCATGGACCACAGAGGGGAGTAAATTAAGAAACGAATAGCCCAACGATCACTTGTCATCACTTGACATGGCTCAAGAAGCAACTCATAGAAAGTCCTAAACACAGAGAGTTTCTTAATAGCAATTTGAGAAGGGCTGACTGTTCCAGAAAAGAAGCCATATGAATGAAGAGCAGAGGATAACGGGTTTCATTAGGATCTCTGAATAAAGCTTTAAGTATGTTCAACAGTGATAAGGAAACTGAGGCTGGACACCCATGTGGTTGTTACTACATGATCGCGATTTGTATGTTTCTGTCTAGTTACAGTAAAACAGGGAGGATTTTTAGACACTTTGCAAAATCATTGTTAGCCAACTTCAACTTTGCGTCACTTCTCCATCAAATCAGAGTGTGCACAATGTTGGGGATCTGGAAAAGGATCTCATTAGGTTACATTAGCTAAAGGATCTACAATACAAGATCTTGCTCCTTTGAAAGGGTAGCAGAGCAAAACCACCTACTTAAAAAATTTGCCAGTGTGGTCAAGAAACTAAATGTTCAGAGTTAAAGCTCACCCAAGGGTAACTCCAGAGCAGAGTCTGGCTCATCGGGACTCAAAGCAGGAACTCAAAGTTGGAGTCCCCCCAAAAGGGATGAGTTTATCAGCACAGTAGAAGTCAAACTATTATCAAGCAAAACATGGGCAAATGGAGGAGTTTAAGAAATCTGGGGATACTGCTATTAAGATGGTGAGTTCACCTCTCCTTTCTTCCTGAGTGTATTTGGGTTACTCGATAGAAGCTCCTGGAATGTTTTCAACAGCGATAAAGCAAAAAGTTATTTTCATGCTCCAAGATCTCAGAGGCAAGGACGTGCACAATTTCAGTGTTTATTACCTGACCAAAGATGTTTCAACTTTTGCTATGCTTCCCAAGAATGTTCTTTTCTCCCTTGCAAAACAAAATCATATCCCCAAAACATTTGACAATATTTGTGTGAAAATAAAGAACTGGCAAACAAAATTTCTTTTGACTTGCCACCTCCTTTAGCCCATCCATTTAACCTCTGTTTGAACTTTTGCAGTAGTTAAAATGGAGATTGATGCTTTAAACAGAGCTAAAAAGTGCTGCCAGTGTTGGAATAAAGGTTTGAACACACTAATAGGTTTTAGTGTCTGAAACTTTTGATAATCTGGCCTTGAGTGTCATGGGTCTCTCTGAGTGGATTCCATCTGTCCCATAAAGTTATGTATTGAAACCTAACGCAGCCCTTTGATCTTCCCTGTGTGAAGATCCTCATGTTCTGTAAAATCAACAAGATGCGCTCACTCACTGACAAGCCAGATCTCGGACTTGCTGGTTGGCAAGACCATACTACTTGTTAGTGAATGTGCCTCTTCCCCTTTTGTTTATGTCAAGTTTCAGTGGCAGGATGATCCCAACACCACTGGTGAAAATCAAAGTCCTTATTAGTACAACATAACCAACTAGCATTTGGCCATGTTAGCATAGTATCAACTGAGACTGTAAAATAAATACTAGTGGTTATACTCTGCAGTAAAATATACTGTAGTGAATGTTGGTTGTTTGCTGAAGTGTTTTAACATCTAAAGGTGTTCTTCACGATGGAGTTTGTTACATAAACATGAGGACTAATAGGGTTACTTCAGATTAGCATTGCTGTAGGAGGAAGCGGGCTGAGAGTAGGGTGCTTTTTTTTACCTGCCTACATATTTAGAAATAAAACTCAGCAGATTTTAAGGTTTTGCTAACAAGGCTGAAAGCCTACTTTCCACTTGTGTGCTCAGACAAAACACTTGTGCCTCAGACCTTCAGCTATTCCTGATACACCTGCAAAGTAGCCCAGAGGTGCAGGCTCTCTCCGCACCAAGCACCCAGCATCCGGCACTGTGCAGAGCAGACTTGGGCACCGTCTTTCCTTGCCAAGACACTCAGTCCTACACCCAGTGCTGCCACCGAGCTGCTTAGGAGCTGTGTGAGACCCCCCTTAGGAGCTGTGTGAGACCCCCCAGAATCACCAGTACAGGGGAAATCCAAACAGGGTTGAATCCCAGCTGGCCTCCAACAGTCCCAGAAAATGAAGTACTGTGAGCCCTCAGGGCATCCCCTCATCCTGCCTCAGCATCCACACAGCAGGGCTGCAGTGTCTGCGTAGTTTCACGCAGACAGATGTAGGGCAGGATTTTCCCTTACTGACTTCTCAAGTTCATTCAAGAACTACACTGCATAGCTGCAAACAGAGCCCAGGTGCCTCTACTCCATCTACCTTCATCCCCAAAACTCATTTGGGTCCTTATGTGCACTAGTTGGTGAAAACAAACTCTGTCACGGTATACACCGTGTAGGATTGTCTGACATCCATAAAAAAACTGTTACGACATGTGAAACGCAACTTTATTGAATTTATTTTTTTCTTCATGTCTTCAGAGGAAACCTTATTCACTGTATTCATTTAGTTCGCAGTGTTATTTAAATATCTGAAGATAAGCTTTTTTCCAGCTGCTTATCATATCATTAGTTAATTACATTATTAGTATGACTCTATTCATGAGTAAATGTTCTATTTTCCTATTATTATAAATGCCATTAACATTGACGTTGTATCCTGTATTATACCATCTACTTCCAAAAACAGGTGACAAAACCATGAAATGTTTTTCATGTAATTTACAGTTTTCTCATTAGATGGCAGTGTAACATTCAAAACAAAAGTTTTATTCTTTTATATGTATGTATTTCATATTCACCAAGAGAAGCAGTTGATTTTATGTGATAAATCTAATCTTTTTCTAAAGAAAAATTTGCTTTTACATTTTGGAATGTTCAAATCTAACATCTGGAAGTGTATCTTAAAATTAAATGCTAAGTGTTGATAACTGATTCAAGATATTATTCTTCTTGCCAAAAAGTTATAACTTTTAATAAACTTTTTTCACTGTCATCTTTAACTTCTAGGCTCTAGTCAAGAAATATGTGTTGCAGAAATCAATGTGTTGAGAGGAATGTGATGGTTTTAAACAATCTTTATATCTTTTTGATCCTTAGGCCAGCTGAGAATCAACGCAGCTCCAGATAGAAGTTTAGAACTACTTTAATATGTTGTCCCCAGTAGAAAGAGCCTTTACAATGCCAGGGATCATTAGAGAAGTATGTCTCTTGTATCAGATACCTATGCTGCCTATTTCCTACATTAAAATCTGATTTGTTCTGCTCATAGTGCATAGATTTCCTCTTAATTTTCAGAAAATCCTATTTTTCTAGGACTGAAAACATATCTGAGAAATTTTTTTCTTTCCTAATTCCTTTATACTCCTTTTCTCCCATACCTACATAGCTATCAAGGAGGAAGAAACAGCATTAAAACAGAAAAAGAACTTCTGCATTAAGGGACATTAAATCTAAGAAAGATAACATTAAAGTAGTTGGTATGACCAGTAGTGAAGTAAATCAAACATGTTCAAAATATCTAGTTTAGCCTCATATTCTTCTGTATTTACAATTTTCAGTTTATCAATGCAGCCATTCCTGGAATGGGTTTGCAGGACTGGCCAACGGTAACTTGCTGGTTCTGAAGAAGAATCTTGTCTTGAAATTCAAACACTTGATAGTTCTCACGCTAATAAAAAGCACAAGACCTCTCCCCTAGACTACAACTTATTTCCAGCATTGTAGGATGCGTTCCTTGGCCTTCAAAGCATCATGCATGACAATTCATAATACTGAAGAAGACCGAGACGGTTTCCCTTGAACACACTAGTTTATTTTGAGTTGGTGAAAAAAAGAATTATCCTGATGTGATGAAAGCTAGCCCTCCGTTATTGTCAACTGAGTAACATTGTTTTGTATGGAAAAAAAGTTATTAAATCTAAGAGCCATTTGCAAAGAGGTGCAGAAAGGTGCTCTTGTCTAATGACCAGGAAATTGAAATGGCATATGAAATTCAGTCTAAAAAAAATCACATGGCAAAAGCTATCTTACACAATAGTGGACTCCGAACTAGCTATTAAGACTCATGAAAAAAGATCTGAGTGTTAGAACTACACTAATTCTTCTTCACCATTTCTTTATTGCCAGCTGTTCTGATAACAGCAGAACTTGTTTGGGGGAAAAATAATTTCTAGTTAAAAAATGGGATTTACATCTCTCCCCCTTTACAATATGCATGCCGCCAACAAGGTTACTGATGTACTGTTTCTTTTGATTGTACTTTCCAAGGTTACAGAACTAGTACTGCAGGTGCCTGATAAGAGACAGCAGCCTCCTGCATGTGATGCTGTCCTCCAATGCACAGAAGTCTCAGGCAGTGTGCTAAAGTGGACTGCTTTTATCTCCCAATATTTCTTGAGGGATTTCTATTTTTCAAATAATGTCTGATGTGACAAGCATTTTAAGAATCCCTGGTTCTTTAAAATTCCACCTGTTCTTCTGGAAAGGCATGCTATGGAAGTGCCATGTCCTTTACTGACATTTATCCTGAAAGCTAGGAAAGCATTTCTGTGAAAAGGGGACTTATGAGGGTACAGAATTACAGCGAATGGTTTGCAAAGCCCTACTTTAGGCTAGCTGTTATTTTTGCAGCCTATCAGAGCTGATTGATTGGATTTTCCCATCTGTGTGAAATTAGCATGTTTTCTTTTTTTTCTGTTTTGATTTCCAGAGCTGTACACCAGTATAAGCATACCACAGATTTGGCCACAAGTTTGTGCCTCTGCTAGAAATGTCTCTTTGGTGCCCTGTCTTAGTTTTTGCTATATTTACAGTAGCATGATTATTTGTTCTCTATTTTTCTTTTCAAACTTTGCTAAAAATGGATTATCTTAATTTAATTTTCTGCTTCACTTTAGCCGCGAGTTACTCAGTTCCAGGAAATCGGAAAGCTGCACACTGATGTTAACATTGGGCCCTTGGGAGCAGGAAGACTACACTTAATGTGATGAGATGACATTAGTCTACTAAAAATAGAAGGAAAAAACAGAGGCAAAAGAAAATACTTATTTTAGCAATGATAATATAGGGGAAAAAATATTGTTTTACAGTCTTTTCCTGTGTTTTCCCATCTACGCGGCTTGAAACTGGGTTTTTTTCCATGATAGCTTTAATCTAGTAAGAACAAAAGTAACTTTTAAGCTGAGGTCTATAAAAATGAAATCCAGGAAGATGATGATGATGATTATTGTTGTTGTTGTTGTTATTTTTATTATAGCAAAAAGATATTGCAGATCACGTTTTATGAGTTCATTAAGATGCATCATAGGTGGCTAGAGTTCCCAGCGAAGCTGAAACACTCGCTAATGGCTGTGCAATATGTGTCCTATCATGCCTTCATGTTGAAATACCCTCTGGCAAAAGTTTTCTTCTCATCGGACACAATCAGATATCAACTCAAATTTGAAACACAACATTCTCACATTCACTTCTACTAATGTATTAATGTTTCAAATTTAAAAAATCATTTCTTGGAACATAATCTTTTTTTTAATATTAGAAAAACATTAATGTGCTACAGAGACATCAAAGGGATTTAGGAAATTTTAAGTGTAAATTGTAGACATGAAATACTACAAAGGTGAATATATATATATACACACGTATACGTATACGTAACTCTAATATTATGTTTAATCTATGAGTGAATGTGTTAGGCCAGGACAGAATATATAGCCCAAAGTCTTTAGATTTTTGTGTCATCGGTCATTGGTGACAAAAAAAAATGTTATTATCAGATTAGTTTGATCAACATTCCCTACCAAATAAATTCATGCTCCCCATACAGTTTGTGCTTCCCATACAATTTGTAGAGCGTGACAAAAACACCGCTATGTTTGCCAGTAATCACCCTTGCTTGGCTATTTAGCTGGCAAATGAAATACAGGGATATGAAAACCTGTACAACAAGAGGCCTCAGCTGCCGTAGTTCAGAGAAAATGGAAAGTGGTGTGTAATTCTGATGAATGTTTTTAAAAGAAAAAAAAGGTCATCTGCCTTTTAAGGATAGAAAGCCCATGAGATTTGCATCAGACCAGGCAGTTTCTGATCCTGCTTCCCAGCTACATGACCAAGGGCTAAATGTTCATGAAGCGGTTTGATCTCAGACTGTCGTCGCCTCCCCTCCCTGCACACACACATCCAGCTCACAGCTTGTGCTCAGGCACTCGCTTGTGCTTCCTTCCTCCTTCACCGGCCTCAGCTGCACCTCTCCGCACAGGAACACACCCCTGTTAGCGCAGCAGGCTAAGGTAGCCGTGCTGCAGGCTAAGGTAGCCACACTGGGTGAGGGATTTGGCATGTCTCAGGAGGCAAGGCAATCATTGAGACCATGATGGGTTTGGGAGACCATGATAGATACCATGGAGTTGGGAGACCATGGTGGGCACCATGGGCTTGGGAGACCATGATAGATACCATGGAGTTGGGAGACCATGGTGGGCACCATGGGCTTGGGAGACCATGGTAAGGCACCATAGAGTTGGGCACCATAGGGTTGGGAGACCATGATGAGCATCATAGAGTTGGGAGACCATGGTGGGCACCATGGGGTTGGGAGATCATGGTGGGCACGATTGCCTTGAGAGCAGTAAGAGATGCGTCTGTGGAAAAGCAGTTCAAAATCTGGAGTTTCCTCTGACAGCAAACACCAATCAATACAAGCATCTGTGGCATAGCCTTCCTCAGGAAAGTCCAGCTCTTGCCAATGAAACAGGAGATATTGATTGATAAAGGAGTTCAGATTCTAAAAATGTGAGGGTAATTGGGAAGACCTGATTTCTGCATTAAGCTGAAAGTGGCTTGTGATGGGAAGATAGGAGGCTATGCATATAGAAGAAGAATTGATGACCGACAGATCAATTTTGGAGGGAATCAACTGTGTGGAGAGCAGAGTTTGTGCAAATAATCAGGGACATTATTCAGAATATGGGAATTATTCAGAATATGTTAATCCCATCCTGCCATTCTCAGTGCTTTGGACCACTGTCTAATTCTGTTTTAGGAAAGAGAAGCAGAAATGTTAACCAATTATGATTTGATTAGCCGACCATTCCCATATATTTCCAACAGACCTAAAAGAGATTAATTTCCTGCTGAACTGTATACATCTACTTTCTGGTAGCATGAAAAATAAATGTTATACCTCATAAGTCAGTAGAAAAAATACATTAATTTTAATATCATTACACAGTTACGAATTTTAAATAGAAAGGCAAAACACCAGCCAATTTCCTTCTCTCTTTTTCAGCCATGTGAAGGAAAAGCTGAACAAAAAAAATGAAGTTCAAATAAACTCAAAGATCAAAAATACATATCTTTTGATTACTTTTACTTTACTATCAGATCTCTTCTGCTGATTTGAATAGGTTACCTAGGAGAAACAATGTATAAAAGTCTGTCTTTAGATCTCTGATAGGAAATCCCCACTGCAGCAATAAATATTATATCTACGGCAGGCAATTGGCAAGCTACCTTGATCATGATAGTCCCTGGCTGACAATCACACAAAAGTGAGACCAGAAAGTATATCTTAAATGTTTCAGCACTTGGATTTTCCTAACTACTCCTTTCAAGTTCTTTATGAACAACTTGTATATAGATCAAAACATGCTAATTTCATCATTGCTGGCCAGCATCATAAAAGAATCGTATGAAAACATATGGGCACACTCACCAACTTTTTAAGCAACCAAAACTTTCATAGAACTATTGAAGTTTCTTCATGAGATAAAAGAGTTTTGCTGTTTTGAAACAATAGCACCTCTTTTTTTAATATGAAAACATAGGAGAGTGCTCTGTGTCATTCATCATCTGTCACCTTTTCATTTAAAACACTGTCAAGGGGCTGACTAAATATGTAAAGTTAGCAAGGGCTAGTACACTGCACAGCCAAGATAGGTGTCGGTTTTGACCCTGAATGCACTGCTTAATGCCCCAAAGCAACAAGAACAAAATATCAAAAAAACTATGCACAATACCGGGTTATGAGATGTACCTTATTTTTGCTTTCTTGCAACAGTCTTTGAAGGAGCACTGATGAGCTGCAAGTGATCTGTTCTGATCTCTGAAAGAGATGCTCAGGGACAGGAAATATATCCTGAAGAGTGACCTAAAAAAGGCGAGGGGAGGTAAGAGCACTCAGAAAATACAGACTGACCATATGAAAAAATTATAACAGAGCATGGCGCAGGGCAAACTCTGCTAATAACCTCAAATCAAATGAATTGAGCTTTCCAAGGTCCATATGCCACAAAGAAAACCTGCAGAAACATCTGCATATGCCTTATTGCAGTTCTTTGCCTAGCACCATCATCAGAACGGAGAACACTTTACATAGTTAAGATTAGCAGACACATTCCTAGATAAAAGAATTTACCTCCTCATTACGGTGAACTTGAGGAGTTAACTGAGGTTATAAGCCACAAAACCACAACCACTACACAAATGCGGGTATCCTGGACCCAATTTTTAGTAATAAATCAAATGCAATGTGGTGTTTGCAATGATGCTTGAATACAGCCATGAGACATCTCTAGTTGCATGAGACAATTTCATTCTGCACCTTACAGTGTTCAGCAATCACCTCAGGAGACTTTATGATTTTGGAATAGATATCCATGGCACCGTGACCTAAAAGCGAAAGCGTGAGTGACTAGGTACTATGCCACGCAGGGTTTACGGTTTAGTGTTCAGCAGTTTCTAGTTTATACATAAAGATAATAGCATAGAATTAAGAGCATTTTCTGACCATTTGGTGACTGTTAAGTACTGGATTCCAGCTCACTAAAGAAAGTTTGGACAAAGCAATCTGCTCACAGCAAAAATCTACCGACTGTTTTTTCAAAGAGGGATAAGACTGTAGGAAGAGTAGGATTTATTTTGGAGTAGATAGAAACAGAGCAATAAGAAAAAAAACACAGGTATGCAGATCCCTACACTAAATCATAGAGGGTAGGTAAAGTGGATTTTTGTACAAAAGAAAGAAAAGAAAAACAAAGGAAAAAAGGAGAAGCTTCTAATCTATTTATTAAGAACTAAAGTTCTGAAAGTTTGACTGGAGGGCCAGCAACACAGCCTAGCTTTGTAGAACCATGACAAGGACTTTCCTGAACAGGAAAACTACCATCTGATATTTTAAAAATCGAAACACGCTCTAAATCATACTTGGAATACAGTACGCTACAAGCGTGCATCCATATCTTTGTGTTAAAAGTTACCACAGGTATAGACCACTTTAATAGGCGTACTCTCCAGCAGGTTAAATTTCTTGACAAATTTACACAGTTATATGTGTTAAAAGATTTTTCTGCACTTGTTTAGCTTAATGATTAATTAGAGATATTATCCCCTTATAGGTGGTGAAATTGAGATATAAAGACTTTAATAGGTAGTTCCAAGGCTGAATAGCTAGAGAAAAAGGCAGGGCAGAAACTAGAATGCAGTTCTGACATTTTGTGCTGCCATTGGTTTATGCTACTTTTCAGAAAGAGTAGATGGCCAAAGTGGTGGTAAATCTAAGAGATGAAGATACGGTCTTCGTCCAGCTGAAAAGGAAAAGAGTTTCTGGCTGGACTTCAAAACCTGATAACCCGCCTGATCAGTAGGCTCACTTACTAATAGTGAAAAACGTCTCGGAGTTTGCAAAAAGTCCTGAGAATATTCCCCTTCCTATCATTTCACCTCCATCATGTTCATGCCAAGCTCAACTGGCTTCTATCCATACCTCTACTAGAAAAGGAAATTGCATTTTCTGGCTCCAGTGAAATAGGAGACATGGAATTAGCACGATCCGGATATCAATGACTTGGTAGCTAATATTACTTCATGCTCCTACCCAGAAGCTTCAGCACAATAGGGGTCAACTGCTAAAAACTCTTACGTGTAAGAACAGTTGCCTATCACCACCTTCTGATATCTCAGCTACGCCCAGATGAAACCATCCTAAGGCAGATCCACACACCTTGAGACTCATGTCCGTGTCTATGGCACCGTATAGCCACTGGAATTAGAGATGGATGGAAGATCTTGCATGAGTAATAAAGAGAGAAACGTGTGCCCTGCAACAGTCAACAGCTGGAGGCTGTTCTCATCAGGAACAAAGGAAACACTTGTAACTATTTTGAAAAGTATATTTCCTAAATATATGCTGGCGTAGATATTTATGTATAAAAGATGACATTTGGGAGACAAATGTGACTGAATTTGGGCTCGATTCATAAATCAAGTGGTTTGTGATATTCTAAGTGTGAATAAAGCATGATTCAATTTTCTTATAATTAGACAAAAGATATAAACAAAGACTTTACCACAGAAAGATTTTTATTAAGCGCACTTACGAAAGGCTGCCTTTCTAACACTCGTACTTCTTTCCCTGTGAATTGCATGTACTAGAGATTTGCTATAAGAGAACACCACCAACAGCATTTCGGATATGTTCAAAATACAGAGAGCTACTGTCACCACTGCTTTAATTCAGTATTTTCTCTTTTTCCTGAACTTCAGAATGGGTCTGGTGTCTGATCATGTTGCAGATGAAATAGTTATTTTGGCAAGCTGCCACCCAATTTCTGTTTGAAACTTAATCTCTCTCCAACTGGCAATAGAAGTAACTGTTTGACCTCTTCCCTGTCTTTTTCTTTTTCTTCCTATTTGTGCACAATTTATTCATAAAGATGTTATGGTTAAACATGTTCCACCTGAGAAGCTTTTACACCTTTCTTGTTTTCTGCCCGTGAATCTCTGACTGTTAAGAACCCATACAGCATTGTCAAAAGTGCTGTGAAACTTTGTATCAAACACTTGGTTAAAACTAATGCCATAAACCAAACTTTCCTCATTAACCTTTTCATGGTATATAACAACTTCAGAATGTTCTCTTTCTCTGCCTAGCAAGATGTTTATTGCCCTGTACTGAGAGGAGCACAGATGTACACCGACAGCGACAATTTCACCACAACAGTTGAATATACTACAGTAATGAAAATTGTTTGAAGAGAAATGTCTGATACAGTGTGGGTTGATGCAGACATCCAGGAAGCGTAGAATTCCACCACCATGGTCTTCAACGCTGTGAAATGTTTACTTCACTCTTCTGCCGCATCAAAGGAAATGATGCAGAGGAGAATTGACTTCAGGTCCTAAGCCTAGTCGGGGTCCTGCAAAGGCTGCCCAGATTACACGTTTGTCTTATTCTTACTCTCTTCCCCATGCAGTGGAGATGCGATACCGTCTGATCTCATGCAGACGTTGTTATGTTCGTATAACTTGAGTCTTCAAATGGTTGCCCTACTAAAAAAAAAAAAACAAAACAAATAAATGCAAAGAATTTAACAGCAATGTTTTTCTCACTTGAAAAGCGAAAAAAGCAAATGAAGAGATTTCCAAAAAGCCTCCTTACTGGTAGCATCCCCGTGCAGTATGGAACAAGATGAGCAAAACTTAAGCATCTTACCACGGTGTTCTCGGTATTTATGACACAGGCTTGGTCCAGTACTTTAAGGCAATAGTGCAGATGCATTTATGGTGTATAAAACTGCCTTACTTCTGTTTAGCTCATTGCTGTACAGAAAAAGGAGTAAGGCAAACCAAATGGTTTGTAATGATATAACTAGTGCCATGGTAGGGTGATACTAGTATGATTACATAAACTAAGCAAAAAAAAAATTAAAAAATCACACCCACAGCTCATACAGCTGCTAGTAAAGATCTATGTTTAGGTAAAACTTTACAAAGCCACTGAAGGAAGATTGGATGGCTATGAAAAATGAGTTAGCAAAGCACACCAAGAAATTAAAATAGCTGGAAATGAAAGCTACGACGAAAATGCACTTGTTAAGTGACTCTCACATGTCAGAAAGTAAATCCTGCACAACCCTGGAGTGCTACCAAAGGGCATGGCCATACCAGTGATTTCAGCTTTCAGACAGAACCAGTGAAGCTGGCTGTCACACCTGAGCATGAAAGACAACATCAATAAGCTTATGGCAGAAAACATGAACATATGGGCAGGACCAAACTTCTCTGTGCAAACACAAATGGTTGAGACCAATGAAAGGGCTGTGTGCCTTTTAGACTACGTGTCCACTTCTTCTGATTGTATCAGTTTGTTTAATGAAAAATACACATTTCCAGAGGCGCTTGGATTCTCCTATTCCTGTAACTATTACAGCTGGAAGACTTTCCACAGAAGACTGTTAAAAATTCTGCCCTCTTCATTCTAAACAAAAGCACAAAGATTAATAAAAGTAACAATTTCACTTCAAATATGCTCAGAAGTCAAGGTTACTCCTGGATTTCAGAAAATGTCCTGTATGACACAACTTGGAAAAGAGTGCAGCAGAAAACAAAATATGTGAAGGAATACAGAACTGGCATGCAGCACGATTTCCAGCCAGCTCTGAGATCAAAGGGCCGGGTTTTACAGCTATAAAGAGAATCAGTGGGGAACAGAAAGTGGAGCTGCACCTGCTACGCGGACTGCATGACTACCCTCAGTGGTTCTCCTTCCCTGGAAAAAAGGAAAGGCAGAAACAGGGCAAGAAATCACGCAGGGATTTATTTCGAGATGTGGCATTTTCTCTGCCTTCAGAGATTTCCTCTGAACCTTGGACAATGTCACCTCCTTCAGATTATCCTCTTCGTGACGTAAGAGCGGTCCACAGCTTTCAGATTGACAAGGTTATGCAAAATGTAATGAGTGGTAAACTAGATCATTAATTCTACTGGTTAAACAGAACCAACTTCTCCCTCTTGATCCACTTGGGCTTTCTGAAGTGGGAGTGAAAACCACACAAAAAACCCAACCACTGACAACTAAAGCTATTAGTCTAATGACATAAGAAAATAGCTTTTTTGAGGTGCTGCTTCTGCATCTGCCATTTTCAACCGAGAAAAACATTAACTGCATCTGAAAATCATGATGGACAGACTGTAACAGAGAGCAAATAAAAGCCACAAGCAAAATGAAATAGGGAAATGCAGTATCTTCCTTCAATGACAATATACCAGAGCTGAAAAAGGGGGCTGTGACAGTTTTTCAGTGCTTCGGAGGTTTTGTACAGTCATGCAGCACCAACGCTCCATTACATTTTCTTCAAGGACTATTGGCATACATCTAAAATGGGAATGGGGCAAGAAAATGACAATGATGTATCACTCTTCATCTTTGTCTATATGTTGGCTAGGGGGCTGGATACAAAAGTTCCAGCTGATTATTCACCGTTTAAACCTATCCTCCATTACTGCCTTAGCCTGTATCATATCTGTGAAAAAAGATGTACAATAACAATAACAAGGATGATTCCAGCCCATTTCCTCTCAAAGTACTTTTGAGGTAGTTGGATTAACAGTAAACTACTGATCCAAAAAGAAGTAACTCTTTTATTGATACGATTTAAACACTGAGCATGTTTGCCAAAAACGTATGGGAATTACGTCCTGAGCAGCAGCCACTAGTTTTTTACACAACTTACATGGTATAAATTACTTCTTAACATGCAGAGGAAAAAATTTTCTATTTAAATTGTACACTTTTGTTTTCAGTTATTGATCTGTTACTCATGGGACTCAGTGTCACCCATAAAATCACAATTTTATGGTAAGTTGAAGCACATTACAACATTATTTTACTAAACTCTATTCAGTGCACTGTAGATCTTCCACTGCCTGTTTTTCAGAACATTTTAATGAAGCCTTTAACCTTAGTAAGTTACATATTGTTAGCTACAAAGTGCTGGAATACCTTTCTGTGTATCTGCATTAAATTTTTATTTGGCAGAAAGTCAAATGATTTTGTCCCCAGTCCACCAGTAATTTATGCTCATTCACTTGTCATTATAGATTGGGAGAAGTTCTGGTACAGCGACGGCTCTAGCAAATGTGTTATATACTGGAAAAAGCTTGGTATACCTTGATTTGATATAAATTATGCACGTGCAGTACTTGAACCGTACTTCCACAAGAGTGGAGAACCAAGAACTTCCACAAAACTGAGCTCAGACGAGTTATCTTGAGCTGGAGCCTACTGGGAGCGTTGGCACCCGAAACACGAGACCACCTCTGCGACGGTATAAATATTGCTGCCCTCTCCTGGACTGCCTTCCCTGCGCTCCTTTTCCCGCACCGACCTTTCCTGTGGAGATGCCAATCATCTGACAGCAAGCTTCAATAGGTTTAGGTCTAAATCATATAGGGTCTGTAATTAACACTTCGTATTCTTACAGAGAGCAGAGACTTTCCCATTAGTCATTATGCAGATGAGCGTGCTTCGTAACGGAGAGTCCTGAATTAGCGTAAAGCAAATTAGCGCGATCTACCTGTTGTGTTGCTGTAACTAGCATAGAGACATAGCTCATCTTTGTTCTGACAGTCTTCACCCAAAAATTTATGCTGAGATTATACCCTAAAGGAGGAATTAGGGTAAGAAAGCCGTCTCCTTAGGCTCCTCTGTACTCAGTGGAGAAACAACCTTCACCCACAGAAGCTTTTCATTCGGCGATATCAGAAACTTCTTACTCTGATACTGTTTCCCCTTAAACATATTGATAGGGAATGTCATTAAAGTATCTTGTATAGTGATGAGAATCCTTCATGAATATTTTAAGTAATACAGAGAATAGTTATTTGTAAAGACAATAGGAACCATTTGGCAAAAAAAAAATAAAAAATCAAGAATGTTGTGATTTGAATCAAGATTTCAAAAGCTAGTGCTACTTTTTCTTTCAAGCTAACTACAATACACTCTTCACAATTGTTGCAGGTTTGAAACGTTACACAGTGTGCTAAGAGATTCTCAATTTAAAAATGACAGTAAACCAAATAAAGTGAAATATTTTTTAATTCCCTTTTTAAATGTGCATTTGAATTCAGTACAGATCTGTAAGGCACTCTCATAGGTCAAAAAAAAATTAAACATTCTTTTCAAAATAAGGATAGTCACAAAGCAATAGCATGTGCATAAAATATAACTTTATCTGTAACTGATAAACAATGCAATATGAATGTTCAGGTTTTGGATGCATCGCAATGTAATGTCACTTCTGTGTCATGACACTACTCAGAGGAAATATTGGCACTGTAAATTATTTCTCGTTGGGGTTAGGGGGTTGTATTCTCTTCATATCCCAGTAAAAAATAAACTCTTTAATAAATAAATATATAAAATAAATATATGCTATCTGGAGGTGTATAAATAGGTCCATCCTGAAGAAAAGTTCCAGCTCTGACTATGATGCATTGACATCTAAGGTCCATCACTAAAGTGGAGCCACTAAAACTTCATATACAGTTCTCAGGATTTATTACTGGTTTATTACAGTCTATTTCTTTCTATTTCTTCCAGCTGTCATCTCATCCACACGACGAAGGTAGTTCTTTGTTAATTTACGGACCACAGGTAATCCAGACAAAATTGCCAAGAGTTTGTTATTTATAAAAAAGTCACACTCCAACTTCCCTCTGGTTCCTGGCGACCACGCAGTTCAGCAAGTTTGAAGGAGGCTGGTCCACGCTCAGCTTGAAGGCTTTGTCTCCTAAATCCAAAGGTTAGAAAACAGAGGCTTGTCTGCCACAAAGCAGCTTCTTCCAGCCCAGCATCCTAGACCTCTGCAGGTTCCTCGTGCTGCGATTGCCATGGAAGCCGGGCTAACAGCTCCAGTATGGGGGTTTTCTTTCCAAAGTTGCTTCCTTCCTCAGCTGTAACCCAACACATCTTTGTACAGTTCTGGGACTCTTTCAGGATCCACAGGCCGGGGCAAGAAATGAGTGAATTTCTGGTGTCTTTTGGACCTTGCCCCATCTCTGGGAGTACCGTCTTTGTTAAGTGCTACGAAGTATCGCCGCCCCGAATCTCCATGTTTGTACACGTTGGACGAGTAAGTGTTGTACCAGTTTTCCTCAAACTGTTCCCTGAAGATGCATTCAGAAGTTAGTTTCTCCTACAGAAAGAAACAGCAAGGAAAAATAAGTCAAGCTGTCACTAGATATCTGAACACACATGAAAAATATACAATAAAAATAAACAAAATGTTTTAAGCTCTGTGCGGCCTTACTGTTCATTTAACTGCCAACAAATCAAACCCAAGACGTGTCTGTAGCCCTGACACTGAGTTCAGTAGCCTACTTTAATCTTTATTCTTTTGAAAACTGAACCTGTACATATACAATTTTGGATTTAAACACAAATCAGATAACTGTCTGTCTAAGAAGGCATTACTTGTTTATGATTTAACTACAATTCACCTGACCTACAGGAACTATTCTGTCTTGGGGTATCTACCATTCTAGAAATGAGGTTTGGTGGAGGGACTGAGGTGCAACATAACAGATGAAGAAGGTATTTCCATGTGTTCTTTGTGGTGCGCATCACTTCTCACATTTTAAACAGGACTAACCACAACCAAGGTAACGGGAGAGACAGAATATTTTATCTCAAGATGTTTTAAGACTTGGAAAGAGAAGAGTTTAAGACCGTTATTACCCTGATAGTATTGGAAAAATCAAAGATTATATTTTTACGGTCATATGTTGAAGTTATACAACAGATACAAATCAACTGTAATGAATCCAAGCTTATTTTCATTCTTAAATGTAAATATTCCAGTCGGGATCTACAGATACTGCCAGTACTCTTCTTGCACCATTCAGATTTTTCAGATCACAGTGGTACCAAAGTGTGACATGGGGTATTATCCTCTTTTTCCCAGCATTTGAAAGAATGCTTTTATGTTAAAAAGCTGATATCTGGAAGTACCACCTGACAATTTGTAAAGGAGCGTTTTGCTATACGTGAAGTAAGTCAGGGTACTATATTAATTGTCATTTATTTGTTCCATAACTATGCTTTTAACTATCTCCCAGTTGCCTCCAATGTTTTTGATGACAGAGTATGCACCATGATACATTTGCAGTATTGATACAAAGAAGATTGGATAGCAGGCAGATTAAATGCTGTTTGAATAGCTAGTTTAGTTTGCTATTTTTTGTAATAATTTAAGAGGAATATTTCTTTTCAGTTCTCTTCATCTAAGAGAGAAACTCTTCCCATCGAATCTTTAGTATCCAAGGCTATATTGTATTCTTTAAAAAAACATTATACATTTCAATAGGAAAAGATGTTAGTACTACCTCAGCTAGCTACTTGAGGGGTCTGCACAGGGCTAGGAAGTGGATAAGGTCCCATCTAACCCCTTTCTGTGAATCAAAACCTCAATGTGTATGAGCCGACACGAAAGTGGTACTTACAGAGCCATAGAGTTCTCCCTTCTCATTCATTCCAAGGTAAAGGCCACTGTCCACACCTCTGATACTGACCAGTCCCACTGCCACACTGATGAATTCAAGGATACCTGAAAAAAAAAAAAAAAAAATTGCTTTAATTCAACTCGTAAGCACACAATACACAGCATCCAAAACGCAGTTGAAAACAAGTGGAAAATGTACATATTATAATAAACGTGGCCTAGTTTTTCGGAAATTTCAAACACCATATGGAAACGTATATAACATTCACAGGAAAGCAGCTTGAGAAGCCTCACCTAGAAACCAGAATCCTATACCATTTAAGAAACCTTTTTTTTTTTTTAATGTTGAATATGGAAGGATTTTATTCAGCACTGAGCCTAAAGCCTTCAGTACTCTGCAGTTGTAATCTATAATGATTATACACTATTTGCTAAACTGCCTACTCAAACATTGGAAGATAGGTTTGAATTACCTGAAAATATACTTTACTTTCTCTACGGCATTATCTTAAGAACACACATCCATTATTAGATCATTTGAATGGAAATCAAAGTACAGACGGGAATTTTATATAACAGAATCTACCCACAGAAAGAAAAAAAAAAAAAAAAAAAAGTATTTTCCAGGCGTCTTATCTAGCATATGGGCCCACACCTCTTGACACAGCTTGCTATCTTCAGTGCAGGCTTTTTATGTGCGTGAAGCATGCTGCTTATTTGCTAATGTTTGCATTATAGCGTTATTTATATTACGTTTGCCCAAAAATGTAATATATATTAATAATATCAAGTATTCGGGAGATGAGGCAGTATTTGAAGCCTGAATTTGGCAAGGGTACGCCAACATATTTAACCAATTGATATGCACAGATTACAGTACATACAAAACATGAAAGAAAGGGAACGTGTGAGCTGGCTTTTTGGAAGTTGTTAACAATGTAAACAAAGCCTCAAAAAGAAGTTGTTCTAGAATCCAAGATTTCGCTGTGCAGCAGCAAAACCACAAAAGATTAAAAAAAAAAATAATCTGAATCTAAGGTAAGTGATTTTAAATAGTGCATTTGATTTTGATCATGACTTCTTGTCTATTTGCTGTATTTATGATTACTCTTTTTCATTCAGGACCATTTTTCACTCTCAGACAGATGGACTGTCTGGACTATACAATAATTTAAAATGTTTTGAATTTTAATGGCGCTGTGGCACGTTCCTTATTTCTATTACCAAGCAGCAAAGAAAATAAATCCTTTACAAAGAGTAAGCACTAAAAACTCTATTGCATGTAAATCATCCTAGCTTTCCAGTTCCTAAAGCACAAAGTCCCACAAAAAGAGGTGGAGGTATTTTGTCTTTCTGGTATCATTTTCAAAGCCACCCTTTCTCAAAACTATAATAAGCAGGTGATTCAACCCACAAAGCAACCACATCAGACAAACCCGCCGAGAATAGTGGTAGAATAAAGGAAGAACATTTCTAAAAAGCCCAGAAAATGTTTGATCTGGGGCTAACTTTTTTTTTTCCTTTTAAAGCAAAGATTTATTTCATGTTTACACGCTGTAGGAAATCTTCCTTCTGAGAAGAACTGTCTGTTTGACTACTGCTCTTTTACTTCTGAAAACATCCATGTGTTATAAAAGCAATTAAGAGCCATTCCAGCAGATTGTTTTGACTATGGGGAAGATGATAGGAAACTCTTTAATCACCTTTTTATGACTGACGAATCAATACACACAAAAACTCACATGTAGTTGACAACAGCAGGTTTGTTTAGATGTCCAGTTCCTACAACTACTCTTTAGGATTCACCCTTATATCACAGGAAACCTTTACATTTTGGGGTTGCCTTTACCTCCTTTTGCTTTATTGACGTACAAAGTCGGCTGGCAACTATTTTAAGTATTTGAGCAAAGAGGCATTTTTAGGCCGCTCTGCTTCACCTTTCTGTCCCACCAAAAAAAACCCCAAAGAGGCCCAACGCATCCTAAGGGTCAGCCTGCCCGAGTCCGTGGTCTGTATTATTGCACAAAGACTCGAGATAGTGAATACAAAAAGAATCAGTTTGACTTTCGACCTTTCCCACCAAACCTGCCAGCGTATGCTTATGCCTATAAGCCTTACGTCTATAAGCCTTATGTCTATAAGCCTGCACTTACAGACATCCAGCCTAGGCTGAGCAAGGCATCCATCCGTACCCCCTGGCTGGGGTGGGATGCGCAGCCCCCCCTCGCCACCTTGCCATGCCGGTTTAACGCTGGAGGGCGAAGCCGGTACCGAGAGCTCATCCCGCGGCCGCAGCATCACTGCCATCGCACCTCCCTCCCAAAAACACACCCGCCTGCACGCACAGAGCCCCTTACACACACCCCCACACGCACATCCACAGACAGGCACCCAAACACACCCCTACTTGCCCACGCGTGTGGATGCGCACCCTCCCNTGTGGATGCGCCCCCGCCCGCGGCCGGGAGGGGGGGGCCGGCCGTGCCGTGGCCGTGCCGCAGCCGCCTACCGAAGAGGCTGTGGTCCTGGCGGGTTCCCCGCACGCTGCCGTCGGGCAGGATCTGCAGGTGGAAGCCGGTGCGACAGTAGAGCTGCCGCCGCCGCAGGATGCCCTGCAAATGCGCCAGGTCCGCC
>VYZM01001990.1:652461-669272 GCA_013398915.1 Dromas ardeola | reverse complement strand
GGCGGCCGAGCCGGTCCCCCGGGCAGGGGTGACCCCGGGCCGGGAGGCCAGGGGCGGGCAGGGACCCCGGCAGGGCAGGGCAGGGGCAGGGGGTTGTTGGCCGCCGTCGGGAGTCGCCATCGCCGCGCCTCCAAGCGCTAAGCCGTGCGCGCCTGGAGCTGTCCTAATCGCTTTTTCCCCTCGTAGAAAATACCTCTTTTTTTTTTTGCAAACGGAGCCGCTGTTGATAGTGCAGAAGCGGTGTTTGTCTTCTTTAAATTTAGGATAGTTATCTCTTTAATACAACACTTTCTGTGAAGGGTTTGTGCAGCGCTGCGTAAGAAGGGGTAGCGTGGGTAACGCCTCAGTCGCACTAATTCAGGGAAAACATTGGTCAACTAACAAAAACCCGGGGTTTTTTTCACATGGGTAACAGAAAACAGGTGATGGGAACCTGGAAAACGAATTTTCCTGTGATGAGGAGAAACTCCCACACCGTGCCGGGTGTAACATATGGTAATGACAGGGTTGTTTTCATCAAAAAAATTAGGTATTTCTAAAAACGTCGAGAGCCGCGATTAGGCAGTTTGTCAGTAGGGTGTCGCGAGGACTGGAAATCAGTGGCACAAACATCCTGCTTTCTGTACGTCAAGTTTAACTTGTGATACGTTTGGGAAGAGCGTCTACAGTTTTGCAGTGGAGGCTTAAATGTGAATGTTGTTGGCCCCTTTGCCCGTAGTTGTTAGCCGAAAGGCAGATTCTGCTGGCAGCATCCTTTACGAAGGGAAGTTGAGACAGGTATTTTTGATTATTCATGTACTTGCTGTCGTGAGCGTGTTGCTGTGGCACAGAGGACCAAAGACAAACTCTTTCAGCCTTTCATACCGTTCTGATTTGACAGAACCTTACATGGTTTTACTTATCCAGTCTTAATTCTCAGTGTTCTTTCAAGGGAAATACGGCTGCTGCATCCTTGGAAAGTCAATAAATTTAGTGTGATGTGTAACTCTGAGTTTTCACACACATAGCTATAAAAGCCTTGAGGTTGTAAAGTCAGAACTAAGGTTATATTTGAATAAATGTTAAATAAAAAATTTATAAAATGTGTCTTCTGTGTATACGCAGACTGTTTTTTCAAAGATAAACACGAGGGGAAAAAAGGGAAAGAAAAAAATTAACATGCTTGGTTTTATGCTCCCTTGTGGAAAAGGGCCCTAATTAATTTGGTTTTCCATTTGCATGGCAGAAAATTTGAAAGATTAACTTGAAATATGTCCACTCAGTTTGTGTGGCCAGACTAAATGCACAGACTGACATGTCAGAATACTAGCTTTGTATTGCAATTAATTTTTTGTTTTGAACGAGTGGTCTCATTGATTTCAAGTTGTAGATCTAAGCGCTTCTGAAAAAAAATCCTTCCAATTGAAGCCACCCAAAAATGAGGATCAAATAGCTGTGGAATCTTTGGTCTGAGGTAGGGGGTTCCTGTGCTTTTTTAGCATTGACTGTCGTGCTGCAGAAGGGCCTGTACGACAATGGGGAGAGACCATAGTTTGATCCCGGATCTAGCTGGTGAACTACCAAGGGTAGCTGGGCCACGAGCTCCATCTGCGATGTGTGCTCCATTTATGATTGCCCTCTAGACCTGTGGTGAGCACCAATTCTTTCATTACAGGTTTCTAAAACACCTGGTGTCTTTCAGGGGGGAAAAAAGGGGACGCAAATACTATGTTCAAAATGCATTGAATGGTATTGGTGGTATTTGCAACAGTATTGTATTTATCCTTTATTAGGAGGCTGAATTAATGTTGCCTGAGTGACAATAACTTTTTTAATTTCTGATTTTAAGTGCTGAGCTTAACAAACTTAGTAGTGTTTAACAGTTTAAAAACCATAGTAACGTTTGAAGTAGAAAATTCTGTCATGAAAAGTCACGTAAATGTCAGTGTTACCAGGGTGAAGGTTGGATTCTCTTGGATCTGCTGCAGAGTGTGTTTGGAGTAACGGCTGGAGAATGATAACCTGCAGCTTCTGTATAGATGAGTTTGATGAAAATGTGATGCACGTTTTGCTAGGAGATTTTTACGATTCCATCGTGTACTCACCAACAAAGAATGAAGCTCAAGTGTCTTGGGATCCTCTCCAGCTGCTTTTGGAAGGTCAAGGAGGAGTCAAAGACACTTCTGCTTTATTCATGACACGCAGAGTCTGACACAGTTTTCTGGGGCTTTCTGGGTTTGCCTTTCCTCCACTTTCCTATTTCCTTAGCTCCCCATTTCATTTCCAATCTCAGTCTGCTTTTCATTCCACCACGGCAAATCATCCAACTTTTTTTTTTTCTCCTTCCATCCAATCCAGACTTTTCTGCTTCATCCTAGTATTTGCATTTGCATGATTCTTCCTTAATCTTCGCTCCAGCAGGATGCTATTTGTTGGATCATTGGAAGCAAGAAGCAGGTGGTTGGTGTCTCTGCTCTCGACATCTTCCTATAGAGATGTACCGCAGCTGGTAGAAGCAGTTACACTGAATGTTTCTTACATCACCCCAGGGGCTCTGGCCTGGAATGACCATAGCAGGTTGAAATTTTGGGGTACTTAGCTAACAAAATGAGTATTTTTGGGTGGTGAAGGTTTGCATAGGCTCATAATTTACTTCTTAACAGAGCAACCACTAAAATAACCTCAGTCAGTCCTGACACTAAAGTGACCAGCCCTTGCAAAACCTGAAATCCTTTCCTTTAAAACATGGAATTGCTGGAGGTTCTTAAAATTTTAAAAATGTTCTAATGCGGGCAAAACAAAATCTATCTCCTCCCATAGTTTTTGATTCCATTCAAAAAAATCTATTGTGAAACATTAATTGATGATGGATAATTTCATTTTTAAACCTATAGTAAGTTTATAACTGAAAACAGTACCACAATGTAAAATATTAGATATTCAAAGTTTTCAAGAGTATTCAAGATGGTGATGGCTGTCTCATCTATATTGTTGGGGTTTGACCCTGGCCAGCAGCCACCACACAGCCCCACGCAGCTGCTCACTCACCCCCCCGCAGTAGGATGGGGGAGAGAATTGTAAGGGTAAAAGTGAGAAAACTCGTGGGTTGAGATAAAGACAGTTTAATAAGTAAAGGAAAAGCTGTGTGAGCAAGCAAAGCAGAACAAGGAATTCATTCCCTGCTTCCCATGGGCAGGCAGGTCTTCAGCCATCTCCAGGAAAGCAGGGCTTCATCATACGTAACGGTGACTTTGGGAGACAAATACCTTAAGTCCGAATGTCCCCCCCTTTCCTCCTTCTTCCCCAAAGCTTTTATCACTGAGCTTGATGTCACATGGCATGGAATATCCCTGTGGTCAGTTGGGGTCAGCTGTCCCGGCTGTGTCACCTCCCAACTTTTTGTGTCCCCCCAGCCCACTCGCTGGTGGGGCGGTGTGAGGAACAGAAAAGGCCTTGACTCCGTGTAAGCGCCTCTCAGCAGTAGCTAAAACATCCCTGTGTTTTCAACACTGTCTTGGTTACGAATGCAAAACTTGGCACCATATCCGCTATAGTGAAGAAAGTTAACTATCCCAGCCGAAACCAGTACGCATACCTAGTCTTGAATTCCCACGTCTTCCTTTTTTCTTGAGATTTTGTAAAAGTGTGATAAGCAGAATGGCCTTCTTGTTTCATCTAGGCAGCTCCAGCAGACAGCAGAATAGGCTTCTCATCCACCTAAATATGAAATAAATGGGGGTTATCCTAGTTTATATCTTGTCTTTCAAAGAACAACTTTCTTCTTGCAGGTAGCCTGCTTGCAGATAATGTTCATATGGCCTGTGAAAGCATCTCAAGAGTTGTGCTGACCCAGTTAGTATCCCTACAGGTCACTTCAGATTCTGTCACTGAATCCAAATAATGCTTGGCAGTAATGGTGGAATACTTAAGAATATAAGGTTATCGTACATACCTTGGTAATTAGTTGCTTTGTCCTGCTGCTGGCATCTAGTATTTACTGCTGCTCTAGTATTTATGGAACCGATAAATTTTAAAAGGGCTCTTAGATTCCAGGACTAACACTGATGATGGCATAGGTGTTGATGGGGTACTTTCCCATTCTTGGCCAGTTGAGAAATGAGGTACATCATTTGAGAGTAACTGAATAAAAACGATGTTTGAGTCTCCTAGAGAAACAGAGTGCCAGAATGGTCTGCAGATGTTTCTTCCTGTTCTGTGAAAATCTTACAGTATGAAACCTGATGAGCAACAGATTTGTGACTTTATGTACAATTGAGTAAGGAGCTGCTGTTTGCTACAAGTCAAGTGAGCGATGGTATGTGTCGCCAAGATGGGGTCAGTGGTGTGGCAAACTTTTTGAACAGGCAGATCTCTTGCGGTCGCTACCAAAAAATACTTGCTTGACCAAGCATATTATCAGAGGTCTGCTGGTAGAGAGGAAGATGCATTACAGAAGCAGCATGAAGCTAAGCTCCCTACAGGGTTCCCTTTTCCCAGGTGCTTTCTGAGAACAATTCCAGTTCTGAGGACCAGGGATTTATGTGTGATTACCTAGAGCAAAATCTTGGATGCTATAATAAAGCAACGGTTTTAATTTCAGGGTTGTTGCCACGTAACATTTCAGAACCAAAGTAAAATTTGTCACTCAGGGCTGCTGGTTTTGTGTGTGAAGGTGTTGGTGAAGAGTAGGAGAGCTCTACTACCAGACAGCTCCTTTAAAGTCTTAGGAGATGCTTACGCAGAGCAGGAAGCTCTCTGAAAGAAATATTATTTTGGTACAGATTCTCTGTACTGACAACTGAGAACACTACTGAGCGAAGAAGAGCCCTTTACCTTGTTGTATTTATCATGTTGGAACACCTGTGTATCATGTTTTTTTTCAGATAAATATAACAATTTTAGAAAACCATAATCCAGTGTCAGAATTACCAAGAGGAATTAATATTTGTCTTCTAGTTCCTTGCTTTCATGTTCCTTACGGCCAAAATTCCAGTGTCATTTGTAAAGATTATTAAAACATCTTGGAAATAGCGATGATGCCTTTTTGCACTCCAAGGAGATCTTTTCTAGAACCATGTTGTTGTTGTGTAAAGGTAGTGAATTCCAGGTCTCTATTTTTACGAAATTTTCTCTGAGAATCGCTTCCTTCAGAGGTGATTTACGAATGAAAAGGCGGGCAGGGAGAGACAGACACAGAATATGTACTCTGTCATGTTTCTTGAAGGCACACTTATTTCCAGGAGAAGAAAGCTGCATACTTTGGATGTTTCCAGAGGGTTTTTTCCTAGTACCTCAGCAGTACTGTCAAACTCTCCCTTTGTGAAAATACTCAAAAGGTCAAGTTTATTTGTAGCAGCACATTTCTAAGTGGATTACATCATGTATTTCCACCTCTGTGAAACGAAGAGCAAGACTTTAACTCCAAAAAGTAAGGCAAACTCCCCTAGGGAGGAGACTCTCCTGCCTGCTCAAAGAGGATGCTGTTCCAAGAGGTGCATAAAGGATCATTTTTACAAGAACCGCTTTTAGCTAACCTTTTTTCATAAGCATTGTGCATTTCATGTCATAGGTCGATTGCCAAATGTAGGGAGATGATTTTGCTCTTCGGCTGTTGACATCTGAAGCTCCTCGCTGTCATCATCCTGAGAGGGATCCTGCTTGCCAGGCAGCTGTAGTCAGAGCCGTGCTGAAGGGAGAGGAAGATTTACCTCTCAGCGTTAATTCTGTGTTCCTCGAGATGTGAAAAAAGGATGATGCGTGTTTGAGACAGGTCCAGCTATGAGTATGTTTTAGTATTGCACGCAGTGAAGCATATGGACATGTATAGCAGGACCTACTGACAGAAGCTTCTTGAAGAACTGCTACAGGTTAAGTAACTTCCATGTGAAACTAATGTGAGAAGGACTGTTGGAGAATATTTTAGCGTAATACTTATTTTGGAGGATTTCTGGAATAGCTGTGCTTACAGATAAACATTGTTACCCCAAGGATTTCCTGTAACAGAATTGTATTTGAACAGGGCCCTTTTTACTGCATTTTAAACACATTCCAGCTTCCTATGCTTGTAAATATTTTAATATAATAATGTCCTTATCTCAGTGAAGCGGGATCAGCTAACAGAATTGTTGGCTGTACTACATCTAAGTAGTCTGCGAGAAATATAACTTCAGTAAGCATCAAAACAGTTTTGTCTACTTTGGGATTTTCCCACACTGGGAACTTGACGTTTAACCTTTTGGCCACCCAGCATGAAAACAAAATTGTGCTACTTTTATCTACATGGGAGCATATTAAATAAGCCTGAAGTCAAATATAAACGAAGGAAGTAAGGAACAGCATTGCTTTGAAAACCTTTTTATTTTAATAATTTGCACAGATTCTCATTGATGGAAGACAGATTACTTTGCAAGCAAAAATTCAAAGAAACTCTCTCACTTGAAATAAATTAGTTAAAGATTAAACTACTGTAACAGAACATACTTTTGACTGCAAGCAAAAGGTACTTTTAGTAGTAAACGTTGGCTTCTTTAGCTAAAATAGTCTCACCTTTATCTCAGTTGGAAAAAGCAAGAGAACACTGATTTGACGTGAAACACAACAAAGTTGTGGTTTTTTATGTGATACTGTTGAAGCTTTTTGCCTCATGCATGCACACACAGCAAATATATTTTTACCTATTCGTTTTGTAAAATATTTTGCGCTATTTGTAGATATCCTCAGAATCTGGGAGTTGAAGTATTGTTCAGGGTTTTGGTAATGGATTCTTGTGGATTACTTATGCAGAGCTTTATGAGCTTGTAGGCATCAGTTTCTCTAATTTTCAAGTGAAAAATCCGTATCTGGCATTTAAGCGTATCTCTATGGGAAAACTAGATCTTTTGCCACAGAATAAAACTTCTGAATTACTGACTTAATGTAATATGAAACTAACACTTGGCAAAGAACATTTCTTTTGTGTTTTTTAATAGAAAGGGTAATGATGTCATGTTTTATCTTCTGCACTTTACTTCCACTGAACCTGAGCCATATCATTACCATTTATTGATGTTTTCAGATAGTTTGGGCTTATAACTGCTGCAAAATCTTAGTTATTTTAATGTAACTCTGTGACTCATGTCCTGTATTAGACCATCTTATGGCAATGCAGAGTTATTGCATGAATTTCACTGGAAGGCCATAGAGGTTAATTCATGTTATACTAAATTCAGACAAACTGTGTCTCTTGAGATAAGAGACCCAGTAAGACAAACATGGGACCAGAAATGGAGATCAGCCCATGCTTCAAGGAAGTTTGTGTAATATGTGGAAGCCTTTGGTGAGAGCAGCAGACTTTCAGGGCATTTTGACTTGTCTCCATCGATAGACACAGTACATGAAAGATGAACCCAAAATGGGAATGAGTTTTGGACACTAATTTTGCTTGATAGAAAGCGCAGATCATCTTCACTCAAATTTTTGCTGTGAATAGAGGAAGAAAATACAGGGGGTATCCTGGTTTGAGGTAAAACAGAACCAATTTCCTTTTTGGTAATTTTACTTTACAGTTAAGTTCCTTTTAACTAACTGCACTCTCTAAAAAATACGCCGTTAATTTTGGAAGAAAAACTTCTTTGCTTTCAGGGTGCCAGAGCACTGGAACAGGCTGCCCAGAGAGGTGGTGGAGTCTCCGTCTCTGGAGACATTCAAAACCCGCCTGGACGCGTTCCTGTGCAACCTGCTCTGGGTGACCCTGCTCTGGCAGGGGGTTGGACGAGATGATCTCCAGAGGTCCCTTCCAACCCTGGCCATTCTGTGATTCTGTGAAATTGTGGCTACCAGCTAGATTCTTGGTTTCAGCTGTGGGGCTTTTTTTTTTTTTTCCCCTAAAAAACGTTCTGTGTACATGTGCAGGTAAACCAGAGCTAACCTGCCATGCCTAAAATTAAGATAATACTGCTATTGGGAGATTCATGACATTCTGCTTGAAGGAAATGGCTGTGTCCGGTTTTTAAAGGGCAGAGAACCATAACATGATATAAGCTCATAGTAATTAGTAGGTAGGATTGCCAAGAGGATTAGTAAACAGAAGCATAAAAAAAAATCTCCCCTCTTTTGATTGTCAGAGATGTGCTTTCATGAGAGTTTTTGAAGAATGTTGATAATTACAGAGAGATTTAGTCTGGATAAGCTCTTGAAACTTCAAATAGAAATTGGAATCCTACTGAATCCCGTTCACTCCTTCAGCAGCAGTACCTTCCCTGAGGTATTCTGCATCTACTTTCTGTGTCTTGTTCGTTTGTCCATTGGATTTGACACTAATGCTGCAACAATAAGATTGCCTAACCTGGGCATAAATATGAAATAAATCAATTGAGAGCAATTGGTGTCACTAAGATGCTCATTCTTGCCTCGATGGATTATGGTCTGCTAATGTTGGGGAAAACAGGAGACATTTTATGCGTTGAGACATAAATAAATGCCTGAAGAGGTGCAAACTGAGGTTTAGAATACTTTGGAATGGCGTGCTGTTTAATTAGCGTATTGATTAGTTCCTAATAATTAAAGCTTTTATGCAGGAGACTTAAAGTTGCTGTACATTACATAGATCGATAAGCAGTAATAGAAGAAGGAAAGCTTTGAACAGGAAATTTGGACAGAAAATTGTGTCATTCCCAAAGATGGTTTTATCTGTCAGTTTGCTAAGGTGTGTGCCTGGAGTCTTCTGCAGTTAAACCTTGCTTTTATTTGGGTATTTAGTGCATGGACCAGTGACGTAATACATGTTAAGCCCTGTATACATTTGTTAGAATTCATGTTGGATCAATAGCAGAAACAACTTGTTTTGATTCTTTCAGATAAACCCCAAAAGTTCAAAATAAAGGTGTCTCTTCATTCCTTAGAATGAAGTTATGCTTAAGCCTGCAGTTTTCCCATCATTTTAACTTGAAGTAGGTGGAGCTTGCTGCTGGAACAGGTGATATTTTGTTTTCCATAAGCTATGTGTTCCCGTGGCCTGTGTTTTGAAACAAGTAACTGTTCTCGTGGGGTAGATCCAGGCATTTATCTGGCCAAAGAATAACACCACCAGAACAAAAAGTTCTCAGTCAGACCAGTTCCCTTACCCAGTTTTACGCCAGGAAAAATGAACATGAAGTGCCAGAGCAAGGGCACGCAGGGTATGGTGCCTTTAGGGAGGTGCTGCTCTTTTTTGGTGGCAGGCTGTGTTCCTATCATGTTACAATGACTTTGAGCCAGAGGGTGATATATTGCCATCACTATATAGTCAGAGGAAACTGTAGATTGCCTAAAATGAGGCAGAAATTAAGGTTTTGCAGACCTGAGTACTGGCATGGGTTAAGTTTAAGCGTGTCTTGAAAATTCCATGTTTGCAGTATGTTATTTTGTACTTATAGTAGCATAGAGTGCTTAAGATAATGTTGAAATATGTGTCTGAGAATTTAACAAATGCTTTTCTGAGTGTCTCAAGCGAAATAATAAGCAGTAGTACCTGAGATAGTGGGAACTTCTTGAGAGAGCAAAGAATCTCAACATGCTCTCCAAATACTAACAGCGATCAAAACTGAGATGATATTTCTTGAGTGATACATTATCTCCAGATTCTCCTGATTATGTATGATTGATTATGACTGATTACAATTGATTATACATACTGCATGTGTAATAAGGCCTTGAAGCAGTCCCTTTTCTGAAAATTGACTTTGCAGAAATACTGCTTTATTACCTGCGTGTATTCAAAAGCATGTTTTTAATAGTGGTAAAATAACATATGTATCAAAAATAAGATAGATTATTAAACTTCAAATATAGGGGTAATCAGTTATGTCTCTACAGGCGCTACCAAAACAATTGAGTCGTGTAAATCCCACATGAAGGCATAGCTTGAATGCTACTGGGCTGCTGAAGGATCAGTAGGACCATAATATTTAAACAGTGACATAGGACAGAAGTATTTTGGCTTGCATGTGGGTATGTCAGAAGAGAATTCATCTTTTTTCTGTCATTCTAGGTGACTTTGTAGATCTGGCTGTTAGATTTTATCTTCTTTTCCCCATATTTAATTTGATAATCATTTGAAAAATGATAAAAAAACCACAGAGACCAGGTTTAAAGCTGCTTCTCAGGCAGAAGTGCAGAATATTTGTATGTAGAGCAGTCTATTGAAAATTAAATGATCGTGTAAGCATTTCTATTACTCTTACTTTCTATGGGAGTATTTTCCATTGAATTGAAACTTTGTCACACGCACACACAATAGAAGCAATAATTTCAGAAAGACTAGAGACAGCAGAAAGAGAACTGTGCAGTCAACAGTCATTTTTGCTTTTAGAAGGCTGGTTAAAATGTCCTAGATAAAGTATTGAAGTACTAAAACTTCCATATATAAAATCAAGAAATTGTGAGTCTTCTCTTACATTGTGATTATAAATGTGAATTTTTTGTTTTGTTTTGTTTTTCCAAATAGGAAGTGTTTGACCTCTTCTAGTCACATTTTATTTTTGATGTGTCTATTTTACAAACATAACTTATCTTTTAGTTACAACCGAGGCCATAAAATTTTGTTTCACTGCAGTAGTCTTACTAATGTTTTGGTCTTTTAAGGACATTGTTTGGAAAACAGAAGGAAAGTAAGCCCAGAGTTTTGACTGCCCAGTATAAATGTGCCTTCGCTTCTAATTGCTGAAACCTGAAACCCATTCTTAGAAAGGTTTTGAAAAACCAATTTTCATTTGTAGTTGAGGACTGTTACCTCTTAGCCGACAGCAACTGCAAACATCTCCCAGCTTCTCTTTGTGTTTAGATGTTGTGTTGTGCCTCTCTGAAAAACAAAGTGTATTAGGCTGTCTTTTTTTAGTAGTTGTTGAAGGAAAACATAGACATTAGTTAAACCATGTGCTATTTGATGCCTTTCTTTAGTTTGACACCTGAAGAATTTTAGGGATGATGTATGAAATGGCAAGAATAGTGAGGACAGCGGCAGCTTAGGATATTTCATTGATAAGATGTTGCATTTCTCTTTAATATACTGGGAGAAGTTAGCTGTGTCATTGCTCTTCCTTTGTTGAAACAGGTTGGGTTTGTTTTTTTCATCTCTGAAAAAAAGTTCCAGATACTTAGATTTTCTTCAAGATACTGATTCCACAGGGGAGCTTGCCTTATTATGGGCTAAAACCAATATTCAGATAGCGGTAGCATATTTTCAGTTAAAAGATTTGACAGTGCTACACAAAGATGTCATAATTTAGAACACTTAGAGTTCGTACTACTAAGTTTACATGTAAATCGGCTGGATGGTAAATATACCAGAAACTTCTGACATCTGTAAACTCTCATGAGGTGTGAACTTAATGCCATATAGTGCTTCTGTAACTCTGGAGGAATAATTCTCCACTTCTCTTCTTCTGTTCCCCCAAGTATGGTAGCTTTAATTGCATTTGATACTTAAAATAACAGATTTACACTGGAGTATATTATGGGTGTTTCTTGCCTATTATTGTCAACAGTTGTGCTCTACGCTAAGAAGCAATATAAAAAAAGTGTTATTCCATTCTCTTCTGGAAACGTCAGACAACTGTAATAATTTTATCACAGTCATTTAAAGTCTGACTGCTGAAGTTACATGAACTTCCTTGAGTTAAAGTTGCCCCTTTTTCTATGATTCAAGAGCCTAAGTTCTCTTGGTTTTTCCGTCTTTTTCTTTTTTTTTTTCCTAAGCTTGTGTAGTGTCAACAATTTCGGTGCATAACGATTTATTGCTAAAATTGTAGAAGACTGAAAAGGATAGAGAAATATTTGGATGCATTTGACTTTACGAGTTATTACCGTTACGTTTACAGTTTCTTTATGGTGAATGGCAGTGGCAATTGTAAACCAAAGCCTTTTTGATACATTAAAATTGTTTCCTTCTGTCTTTGAAGGTTACAGAAAACAGATCAGACCTTGAAGACTTACACCTTTATGCAACTCCTCGGGAGCAACGGTTTCGTAGGTTTGCCAGTTTAGAATTTGAAGGACAGCTCTATATGACTCCATATGACTTCATTCAGGCTGTCACAAGTGATGAACCCAAACGTAAGCAGGAGTTTTATATTGATAAAATTGCTAGGGAAAACGCCAGTGGTGTATGTTATTTTCCCATTTGCTGTTTCTGATTGTGGTCAAAAGGTACTGCATCTTCCAGAATTTTATTTTTAATGGTATCCAATTGCATACAATCAGCATCCTGATTGTTGTTAGATTGTAAACATCTGTATACTAGTCATTAGTTAAACGTTCTTGTTGTAGAGGTCACAAACAGCTCAACAGGCATGAAAGACAAGAAATTCATTTGTGCCATTTGCATTGACACAGTTACAGTTATGGTTTCTTTCTGAGCAGGCAGTATTGTAAAACTCATACCTCCTCCTCTGTATAGTTTCTGTGTAAATAGGCAGGCAAGATAATAGTTCTCTAAATAATTTAGCATAACATTGTTTCTCAGTTTTTGCCATCTTGAAGTGTCATTTGCTATCATGTTGGGGTTTTTTTGCCCTACAGAGATTTTATAACCATATCACGGCTTTCTAAACAACATGCTTTGAGTAAGATTTTCAGACCCCCAGGGGATCCACTTGCTACACTTAGAAGTTGCTAGAGTTAGCACTAGGTGTTAATTAAATTATGGAAAAATAAACTATCAACTTTAGTTCACTTATTGTAAAATTTTTGCTTTAAGTATCAAAGAGTGACTAAATAGTAAGGTGATCCATTTCTGATCTAGTTTGATTTCCTGGCCCTCAGGCTTGCAGTGCATTGGTAGCAGCACACAACTTCTGGGGAAAGTGAATATCTTTGCTCAGGTGTGACATGTATAATAACTCACCTTAGGTCTTTCTTCCTAAAGTCTACACCACAAAGCTAGTATAGAGAACAGCCAAAAGCAGCTAAAACAGTCAGAGGAGAGCTTAAAGCTCTGTGCAGATGTTAGATTTTCCCCGCTTTGTTCTCTTAACAGTAATGAAACGAGGAAAGAATTCAGGCATGGCACATCAGTGATCAAAACTTCTATAACTTTTGAATAAAGATATAATCTCATTGTAACAGGGAAGACAGAAGATAAAGCTTAGATGGTGAAAACTTGCCATACTTTGAACCTCTTACCAGAAAGCAAATCTTCGTTCTCTTTTTTTTTGCTCTGCAGTTAAAAGAGAGGAAGCAGATTCCTTATCACAGAAGTTAATACAAATACACATCAGCACTTTATATTTTATATCTACTTCCTCTGCCCAGGTCTCCAAGTCTTCCTTTTTTTGTTACTGTGGAATTGGGTTTCACCATGGATGGTCATGAAGGATTTGTGCCATATACTGGCCATCAGTTAAACATTTTAACTCCATTTTCTGACAGTTTGGATGGTTTGACCACACTTTATGTATGGTTTGCTATTAAGATTTTTCCACGCTAATGAAATTTATGCTTCCTCCTCTCTCACAGCAAGTATTCAGATTTTAAAAACAAAACCAAACCAAAACGCGTTAAGCTCACCAAGGACATTCTGTTCATCTCATGCCAAAGGAGAAAAGATCTGGAGTTGAGCAGTCAGACACCCTTCTGAGTTCAGTGTAGGAAACCTTGTTTGTAGCAAAATCCATGCTGTGCGTCTAGTTCGTCTCTGAGACCGAAAGCAAAACTAACCTGGATGTCTTTTAGTTCTATAGATGGGTATCAGAGATTACATGACTGAGATAATTATTTTAGGGGATAGTGTAAGAGGCTGTAACTAAGTAGAAGTAGATGACTTTGTTATGGTGGAAGTCATATCATCTGGGACATTTGGACAGAAGGCTGACAAGTAATAGATGAAGTTGGTGACCTGCAGGTATTACCACTTCCAGCTTCTCATCGCTGACTGGGTTAATTTTAACCTTTCTACTGCATCTTTGTCAAAATTCCGTTTTGTCCATTTGGGCAAGTCTTAATTTTCTGTCATGCCCTATTAAAGGTAGTAAGTTTAAGGAAGATATTTTTCTGAATAAACTAATACATTCTAAACATCTCATTTTGTATTTTTGGATCATTTTGTAAATAAGTTGCAAGTTTTAAATAATTGGGTCCATTCAAGCTGACATACTAGAGCACCTATATTTTGCAGAAAAAAAAAGAACATGCACCTGGGGTTTTATTTATGGATGAAGACCAGAAAGGTCTTGAGTTTTGTCAAAAAGCAAAACTGCCCTTTGAAGAGAAAGAATAGTAGCTCTTTACATCTGCTTTATAGAAAAGCTAATAATACTAGACCTGAATGAGATTTGTGATGAAATGAATGCATCTATTGTGATTGATTTACTTTGGAAATCTTGTAAACCCTACAAAAGTCAAGAGGGTGTTCACTTCCTTTTTTGATTAACCACTAACTAATACGGTAAGAGTATATTTTGTTTTATAAAATCTAACTTTTGGCTCCAGGTAGTTATTGTAAAAAATAAATGCTATAATTAACTCGCTGCTGCTGCCTTTACAGTTCAGGCTTTCATTTGGGAAAATACTATCTTTTTAACAGTCATGCTTGATACATTTTTGTCATCCGAATGTATGTTTATATATTTAGAAAGCCAGTTAAGAGAAGAGGAAGTGTATTTTGTTCCCTTTAGCTCTAGTTATAGTAATTTTAGCCTAATACTGAGCTGTAAGAAGTATGTAAATGTTCCTTTGCTTGTCTGGAAAGAAAATCGATATATAATATGAGACTGGGAAGTTATCTGACTGGAAAGTTAGGTATATTTATTACCCAAGTGTTTTTATGGTAGGCATAAACGTATATAAACTTATATGGCAAATGAAGTTGGTTTGGGGGGATTTTATTTAGTATTTTGAGACAAGATTTTAATTGACATTAAAAAATTAAGCTGAAAATTATATGAAAATCTGTTGGCCCACGTTATGGTGACGTTTGGTATAACTCCACCATAGTCAGAGTGGGATTCGCAGACAGTCTTGTGCTAATCTTTACCAAGATATAAAACTAAAATTTCAACGAGTTTCTAACCATGAAGTAATGAAAGACCATAGTGAGTAGCTCCTGTATTGTGACAATTATTTAATGGAGCATGAGTTCATCGTGAGGAAGGGATTTCTAACACCACTGAAGCGGAGCTGGATTAAAAGCTATACATCTGAATTGGTTCTTGAAAGTTAGGAGTTTAGGTATGTATTAAGCTAATTATTTTTTTAGTAACATAAAGAGAATTTTTTGGAACCAGGTTGAAGATCAGCCTCATGAAGTAGAGAAAATACCGCTCTTTTGTCTAGGAAACTCAATATAGCTGCAGTTTAATTTTTATGACACCACGTTGGCATAACTGAATTCTGTGTATTCATAACTTTGTCTTTTATTGCAGGCACTAAAAAGTGGCGATCCCTTTCAAAACAGGTGGGCAATAATTCATGAGCTGCCTTATAACCACAGATTTTTATACAGTTACTGTCTTTCATGATGTAAACTTAGAGTCACAGGAGAAATAAGGAAGTTTTATTAAAAAAAAAAAAAAGACCTTAATTTCTTTGATTTTGTCACTTCAGCTGAATCCAGAGTCGCAAAGATGCTTGAGCAGCTGTGCGTGTTACGTTGGATTTACTGACTTTCTCAAGCCTCTGTCAGTTCCTTCCTCAGCCTATCTGACTGAGTTTCTTTAGTGTCTAACAAGTGTATCCAAAGCTGCCTGAAATACTTATGCCACTCTACTTTTTGTGATGTTTAAGTGCCTCTTACTTCATTTTTATTTTTTTTTTTACATTTGTACAACTGCAAAAAGACTCTGTATCCCTGTATTTTAAGTAAAGTACATTCATACTCATGGGGGAAGTTTGCCTTAGTTCAGGTTGAGTGTTTTAAAAGAACAGTTGCTTGGAACTTGTACGAAAATCTTACTGAAATCAAGGGGGACTTATACTTGGAGCAGTGGTGAGTAATTTCAGCAACAAATACATTACATGTCTCTCTGCAAACACTTAGTATACATGCAGATGAGCAATTCTTGGAATAATCATGTGTGCGAAATTTATATATATGCTTGAGCGCTTCCAAAGTCATTGTGGTAAACTAAAGTTAAATGAACTGGTAGATTTGCATGCAGCTCCTTGTCTTTTATATTTTTCTAGCATTTACTCATAATCTGTTAACTACTTCGTTAAATATTTAAATACATACTTTTATCTTTTTAAAATTTTATTTTTTAGGAACTGAATCAGATTCTTATGGAGACACCACCAGTTTGGAAAGGATCATCCAAGCTTTTCCGTAATCTTAATGAGAAAGGTGAGGGATAAGAATATATTTTCCTGAACCAGATTATCACTTACATTAATTTATGTGGATAAAGTGATACTGTACTTTAATCTGAGTCATATCTTCAAAAAGATAAAAAGTGTTTGTTGCTGTCTACATTTTATAGGAGTTCTCTTTAGTCACTACAGTGTTTTTTTTAATCATGCCATCTTACAGCTAGCCTATTTAAGAGAATTGGTATCTTGGAGTTTGTTAAACTGATGTTTGAATGTTTCAAGTTCAGTTTGTTGTAATGAAGAATGATCTATAGACCATAGATACATTATTCTAATGAAGGCACAATATCTCTTTACTTTTTTTAATAGGTTAAATGATGTGATTATTTTTAAAGACAGTAATGGTATCTTATATCATGGAATAAGCATTTTCTTCGCAACACAAAGAGGCAGTTTCAGAATGCTATATGTCCCTTTAAATTCTGCAGATGAGGGCTTTGGTTGCTTTTAAAACTCACGCTATTGGTAAAGGAAGAGCCAACAGCCATTCCAGTCTCCTCTCTTTTTTTTTTTTT
>VYZM01001990.1:641639-652445 GCA_013398915.1 Dromas ardeola | reverse complement strand
CAGCCATTTCAGTCTCCTTCTTTTTTTTTTTTTTTTTTTTCATTCTTAATGGGCTCTATCACTTCAAAACCAAAAAAACAGAAAAAACCCTATGATGGTTTGTATACAGATATTTAAAAGCTATTTGTGATTAATAACCCCATATTCCTTTGCTTATATTCAGAATGGCAAAGGTCTGGTAGAGTATTTTAAATACGTTTTAAAGCAGCCACAAGTACTTGCTATAAAATAAAGACACTTCATGAATGTTTAAAATAAGCATGCCAGCAACAAAATTTCAATCAAAGGTGTTCATGTAATTGATGAGTCTAATTCAAATGCAGCTCAGATTTATTAAAGGAGTAAATACGCGCCTGCTGTCAGAGGAGGGTTCCAGGCTTAAATCTCTAGTGCATGGAGGCACTGGCACAGTTCTGCAGCCAGAACTCCAGAGAGGCGAAAGCTGGTACATCTTTGCGCTGTATTTCCTTGTATTTCCTTGCTCTAGGCTGCTTTCTATATAGTCAGAACAGCTGACTCTTGAAATATTAATTGCATAAAACTTCAGCTTCAGAATCTGTTAAATCAATACATTATCAGTTTAAAAAACCTGTATCTGGATGTTGCTTATTAAGTCTGTAATAAAATTTATGCAACACTGTGCAGTCCCGATTCAACAGTATCTTACTCTAGTTTTCTGCCAGTGAAATTCTGCAGAAGTTGATGGCATTAATAGGACTCAAAATTGGCATCATAAGCTGGTAAAATTAGTAATAAACTTTATCATTTACATAGCTTTTCAGCATGTTTTACAAAAAAATACATTCCGTTATCCTATTTTATAGATAATATAAGAAAAGATGATGGGTGTTACAGCTGATAAGGTCATTCAGTAAGCCAGTGAAAGGAATGGGAATAGAATTCAGGTCTCCTTAATTGTGATTTAGTGTTTATTTAGTACATGACATGAAAACTCCAAGATTAATTTACTCCTTTTCTTTTTTCCGTGCACATTTTAACGTGAAGCAAGTAGCAAAAGCCTATGTCCATTTATTTTGCCATAGATTCATATAAATCAGGTGAGCCACACAGATTTATGCCAGTTGCCCTTCAGTTTTATTTTTATGTTTTACTCTTGAGTGACGTCCCTCTCTTCTTTCTGGTCTTAGTGTAAGCTTTTCTTTCTATGCAGTCATCATTTAGAGCCTCTCTCCCATAACACTTAGAGCAATCAACCAGAACTATCTGTCTACAGCTACAATATACCAGTACAAACAAAAGGAGAGAACACTTTTGAGGGCTTTTTCGTTGCTCTCTTCATACCTGTGATGGGCTACTTGACAATTGCACTTTCTTCCTCTGTTTTACAACAAAGAAGGTGTCATCAAACAAACAAAAATACATATTTACATTTATTGACTGGCTCTTAAAAAAATGTTTTACATCACTGAATGAGAACCTTTGAGGTATCTGATTTCTTGATAGCTGCTTGTCCAAACAGATTCGAGCAGGCCTTTGAAAACTATTTTCTGCAAGCTGCTGTATGAAATCAAGAAGATAAAGCATAGATCATGCGTACTTAAATGCCTGCATTAAATCTTTGCTAATCTTCAGTGTGCAGCTATATGTAAATTGAGGAAAAGAATAGCTGGTATTAAAAATACTTAGTAGCCTTTCTAACTAGATCTCCTAGCAGTAGTAAAATCTTGGTTCTGAAGACTTAAATTTTCTGTTGGATCAAAAGGTGGGAAATATCTTTTCTTTCCGTGAATGGAATGGAAGTTGTGAGGGCAGCGTTTCAGTTGGTAAAGATTGAGGGTTTTAGTGATTCTTTCATAGAATAGAATCATAGAATGTGTTGGGTTGGAAGGGACCTTTAAAGGTCATCTGATCCAACCCCCCCTGCAGTGAGCAGGGACATCTTCAACTAGATCAGGTTGCTCAGAGCCCCGTCCAACCTGACCTTGAATGTTTCCAGGGATGGGGCATCTACCACCTCTCTGGGCAACCTGTGCCAGTGTCTCACCACCCTCATTGTAAAACGTTTCTTCCTTATATCTAGTCTAAATCTTCCCTCTTTTAGTTTACAGCCATTACCCCTTGTCCTATCGCAACAGGACCTGCTATAAAGGTTGTCCCCATCTTTCTTATAAGCCCCCTTTAATTACTATAAGGTCGCTATAAGGTCTCCCCGGAGCCTTCTCTTCTCTAGGCTGAACACCCCCAACTCCCTCAGCCTGTCCTCACAGGAGAGGTTCTCCAGCCCTCAGATCATCTTCGTGGCCTCCTCTGGACCTGCTCCAACAGGTCCATCCTGTGCTGAGGGCTCCATAGCTGGATGCGGTTCTCCAGGTCGGGTCTCACCAGAGCGGAATAGAGGAATTCTTTCTAGTATGTGATTTGGTTCCAAAGACTATTTAGTTAACTGTCTGTCCTTTGTATTCCCTTTGTATTCCATTCTGTGTGATATCTGTGGAGATGTCTGTGGTTGGTTATTTTTTCGTTTATGGCTGAGGATAGGAGACCTGATTCTCTTTCAGGTGCTCCTCTTTCAAGACAATTGGCTTTTAGAGAGGAGTATTGTATGATTGAAGCTTTGGGGCGACATTTGGACAGATCCAAGAGAAATATAGCTGAGATTTTCATATCTCAGCTATTCAAGAGGACCGAAAGTCCCTTATTTCTGGACAGAATTAATTTAGAACTTTTTGTGCTGTAAATATTAGTAGAAAATGCCAAAGTTTCTTACTTTGGCAGTGTTGGTAATGCTGATGTTAAATGTGTTCAATAATTGTAAAATCCACATGAATGATACGATGCTTAGAGTTTTACTTGTACAGGTTTTTCAGTGAAAAAAAATCAGATGACTATTTACATAGTTTGTCACATATTCAGTTAAGTCAGATTTTAAAAGATATTTAAACATCCAAAGACGTGGCTGCTTTGAGAAAAACTTTTGCACCTGACTTGGACTGAAATCAAGGAGACAGCAGGCAACTTTTAAAAATCCCAGCTGATAGACATCTTTACTCTCAGGCATCTAAGTACTTTTTTTTTCACTCTTTTGAAATAGTCTAATATTGTGGACTGACTTAACACTCTTAGTTTTGGAGGACAGACAAAATCAGTTGGTTAGAAATCAGGAACCAGTTTTGCTAGTTCAGCCTCAAAGATCATTAGAGCTAAGGGCTTTTGGGAGAGCTGCAAGTCATTGTTTTCAGTTCTTACTGAACTGTAAGATGCTTCTCTTAATTGGTAGTATGGGCATCTCTTTACCCTAGAGCTAGAAAAGCAGAAGTACAGCTTGTGGTATCAGACATAATATTTCAATATTGACTTCAGCTCTAAGTTAAATTTTGCATTAATCACTTCTGAAGAGAAAAGGAAGTGCCATTCCACACTGCCTTTTGACATCTAACAAAAGAGGAAAAGCTTAAAATGTAGTCCTTACAGCTCTCCTTAGTGTAGAAGTGATAGTACAAATGTCTCTAACAGGCTTTAAAAATATTCAACAAAATTTACACATTCGTTTAGCAAGAGTTTTAATATAATTTTCAGGTGATGATTATGAAAATGTGCATTTAAGACAACTCAAAACTCTAATTCTATGCTTTCATAAGTAACATGAGGCCAAGTTTTCAATTAATATTGGACATGCACTTTCAAAGCATGTAATAAAGTCAAAAACTGTATTCAAGCCATACGTATCAGGAGGGAGCACTATTAGTATTCTCATACTGTTAGAGAGTGTTGTCTGAATTATTGGTGGGGTTTTCGGAAAGAAAACCGAATTAATCATTTATATTAACTTTTAAGAATCTAGCCATCTTCTGTTTAATGAGCCATACTGCATTCTCTATATGCCATATTTAATCTGTTACTCCCCTAAAATACTCAAAACCAAACCCAAACAAAAAACCCCACCCCACAGATCAATATTTTAGACAAATAGCTCATTGACCACGTTGAATAGTCACATGCACACAAGTATGAATGTGTACATGTACAAAAATTCTCCTTATACGTAGATTTAATATTTTCAAGTTTAGGATGTGAAGACAAGGTGAAACTAATATGGCATAATGTGTTGTTGTTTTTTTTTTATCTTCAGGTGTGATATCTTACACAGAATATTTATTCCTCTTATGTATTTTAACAAGTAAGTTTTTTTGGATAAAAAAACCCTAAAAGCTTCCTTACAAATGTCTACAAATTTGTAACGTAACAAGGAGTCTAGTTATGAACTAACACTCTTAACTATGCAACCAGACATTGCTATGAGATATTTTTCTTGGACATTTCATGTTCTGGTTCTACTGTCTATTTTTTCTAACCTATGAATTTGTGAGCATGCCTTCTGTTTTCATGACATGGATAATATGGTTTTACAGATCTTAATGATTTGCATTTACTGTGTACACAAATGCACTAATTTAAATTAGTTGAGGATATGGAATTTATGAACAGACACAAAATAATTTCTCAGAGTTTTATATTTGCTTTCTTTCCAAGCAAGTAACTAATTGAATGGTTGGGGTGTTTTTGGCAGAGCCACATGCAGGTTTTAGAATCGCTTTCAACATGTTTGATACTGACGGCAATGAGATGGTGGACAAAAAAGAATTCTTAGTGGTATGTATATTTTCAGTCTTTGAATATTTTGATGTAATCTTGAAATTAATTTTTTTGTCGGGATTGAGACTCACGATGATGTCAATAATCATGAGAACATGAGCTATTCTTCACTGAATGTAGTTGTTTATTTGCCTTATTTAATGTAAATATTAAATGTAATGTAAATTGTAAATAGTAGCTGCTTATTACAGTGCACGGGTGTATTATACAATACATAAATAATACATAAATACAATACAAAAATAATGATTTCTGAAGCTTAATTCCAGATTTTATTCTGAATCTTTTAATTGCTACTACATTCGCAGATAATTAGGCTATTAAAGTAATATTGCAGTATCAATGGTCAGCAGAATTATTTAATTGCCATGATGATGGAAAGACTTGCGAAAGCATCTTTTCCTGGGAGACCACTTCGCTTTGTCACTCATTTTGCTTATTATCCCAGGTGACCTGACATAGTATGACATAACAGACTGTCGTCTGTTTTGAACAAGGTGTGTAATGAAATAAAGCATACTGTACATATATCTAGACCAGCCCATTAAATCCATATGCCGAAGCAATTTGCTAAACTGGAGTTCAGTGGTTTCTTTTTAAGGAGAATATTCCTGATAGCAGAATTGACTTTGAGCTGAGTAATTTTCATGTGCTTTGGAACAGTTGGCAGGACATCTAGAACTTGGCAGTAGTTTTGTTGCATCCGAGGTTTTGTCACATTACAAATCTGAATTACAGTATTTTTCAAACTAGAGCTTTACTCGTTTTATTGCATGGAAAAAGCAGTTCTGTAAATTCTTCTTCCTAATTATTTAAGCAGAGAGCTTGTTTTTCTTCTGGTTAGAAATTTAAACAGTTCTAGAAGGCCCAGACTTTGAAAGAAAAATTAGCTTATTTCATATGTCATTGAGATTTGTGCATTAAGAAGAATTTGGCACTTGAGAGAAAATCTTCAAAAAATCTTAAATAATCCACTATATTTTGATCATTATAAATCTGATAATTGCACTAAGTACAGGAGAGTGATCTTTGCACTGTCAAGTGTAAAATTAAAAATCCCTGGAACAAGTGGGCTATTTCAGGTTCATGTTCATTTCTTTTTTTTTCTGGTTTTAAAATAAATGGGAGGAATGGTTGATGATTTTCTAAATAAATGTCAGTGATGAAGTAAAAAATTAATCATTTTTTAAAAAAAAAATCATGAAATGCAGAAGACTGCCCACTCGTTCGGGCTTCTGATTTTGCAATGACTACATGGCTTTACGTTAACAAACTGCACAATGCAGTATAAATCAGAGTTTTCTAAATTGGTATTGTCAATATGCAACAGATGTCTGGGATTACACCGAAACACTCAGTTATGGCAAACAGTTTTTTGGCATTTCTTTAGAAATTAACATTTAAAATTTTGTGGTTAGTGGTTTAGACAAGCTTTCTGAAGACTGCACAAGGCCTTTATTTTCTACTGAACAAGTACAGGAGATTAATAGAATAAAAAATATTTATAAGAATTGAATCAGGTATTTGTAAAAAAAAAAAAAGATACTTGTAGAAGTCATCAATTCTTATCTTTGTACATTTTTTGTGTAGTTGAGTTTATAAATAAATACGGTAAATACATAGAAGAAAAAGCCCAGTGCCTTGCTGAAGAAGATGGAACAAAATATAAAGAATGAAACAGACACATGGAATGTATTTTAGTGTCAGACCATGATTTATTTAAAACTAAGACACCCGAATTTCCTGTGTGCTGTTTCTTAATTTGTTTTCAAGTCAAGTTCTAAGGCTCGATTCAGATAAGCTGTGCTAACCTAAAGAAAACGGAAACGTGAAAGAAACTGTCCTCAACACATTGAACTTCCCTCAGTTCTCTTTTTCAAGGAAGTGAGAGCCAAGATCTGGGGGCTTATTTTCTGGTGGCATAGCTTAAGCAGAACAGGTCTCATTTATTTTGGAAGCTGTCACCACTTGCAAATTGTGGTATGCTGATCATTTATTGTATTCTAATATTAAATGTACGCATTCTTATAGTTGCTAATTCCTAATAGACGTCTCCTCCAGTTGAGGGAAAAAGCCAGCAAACATTGGATTAATTGTCCAAAGGAAAAATAGAGGAAGAAGAAAAAGGAATTCAGTAAAACAGAATGTGGTGGAATAGANTGGTGGAAAAGACTGACAACTTTTTTTTTTTTTTTTTTTTTTTTTTTTTGTTCCAAAGAAAAAAAAGGCTTCCATTACAACAGCTAAGTGGGAGGAAATTGAAGCAGGTGGCTTTGTCTTTCAGAAGCTGATGCTGAAAATGAAAACAAATAAGTATCTAAGGCGGGACGCAAGGACAACATTTAACTATGGATATTGCATCTTTCTTTTATAGTCCTCTTCACATCTTGCTTTTTATTTTTTCTCTGTTGTGGTCTCTGATAAAAATTTCTCCTTCTTACTCTTTTTCTGTTATTAAACTTGGTGGATAGAAGAAAGAAAGGAGAATTTTCAAACATTAGATATACTGTTCTCCACCTGTTATCACGGAATCTTCAGAGTTGGAAGGGACCTCTAGAGATCATCTCATCCAACTCCCCTGCTAAAGCAGGATTGCCCAGAGCACATCACTCAGGACTGCATCCAGATGGGTCTTGAAAGTCTCCAGAGAAGGGGACTCCACACCCTCCCTGGGCAGCCTGTGCCAGTGCTCTGTCGCCCTCACCGTAAAGAAGTTTTTCCTCATATTTGATCGGAACTTCCCATGTTCCAGCTTGTGCCCGTTATCGTATTTAACAAATTTGTATAGAGTAAACCTGACCCTAACTCTGCTTGGTTAACGTATCAGCAACCCTTCAAAAATTAGCTCAAAACTCATAAGTCAGGATGTTAGATCTGAAGTGAAAAAGACTGAAATAGATAGGCAGGTAGATAGATAATGTCTGCATAAATAAAAGTAAATATGAAAATAAAAGTTGATTTGATGATGCTGCAGCTGTGGTAGACCTGAATACACATTTGGCATCTGTACTCACCTTGCTTGGGTATGCATCCTCTCCTGTGTGCCTGGAAGCAGGAGACTGTCCGTGTTGCCATTTGAACTATATCCAGCATTTGCAAAATACTTCTCCATTGATTACAGTCAGCTATCGTAAAATTGGAAATATAGTTAACACTACTCAGTTTTGCAAATAAAGAGACTTTGAAGAGATTGGTGTAGGGATCACATGTTATGTGATTCTTGAAGAGTATGTGTAGTGAAGGTTTGAAAAATACTTAATTTTTCTGATAACGGCTTTAGTGTTTTTGTAAACTAATTCCATGGTGTTTGTGCTTTCCTCTTTGCTTGTGTCATAGGGTGAGGTCAGGGAACAGAAGGATTGTGTTGCCTTGTTACAGGAGATCTTGATTTTGCTGCTTTCAGCAGTCAATCTCATTATCCTGTTTCAAACAATGCTCCTATGAAGGTACTCCTAGATCTTTTTTGCATTCACTTTTCTACTCGCTGGTATCCTATAGCACTCTGTCTGAACAAAAGATCCGTTTCCAGAAGTTTAGCAAGGACTTTAATGATGAATGCAACAGAATCCTACTCCCTTTGCCTCTGTGGCAGGGGAAATACATCCAAGGATGCATTGCTTTTTACCGATCTTTTTTTGGTTTTTCAATTACTGCCACTCTTCTACTTGATGGCTTGTCACTTCACTTTTCACAAGGTATTTTCTTTCTACTTCTCTCTCTTCTTTTACCTTTCTTCTTTCCACAGTTTTGGGTTGCAAACTGTGTAATACTCCAGGCCATCCAGCTAAATCTCCAATCATGACTCTTTCCTCATCAGCATAAGTTACAGTAATTTGTGCCTGTAGGTTTGCAAAAAATTAGAAAAAGTATACCAAGGTCTGTAAATTGATCCCATACTCAAAAATAGATAGTGACACACACAATATTCTGGTCTGTATTTGCCTTACAGGCAATTCCAGAACACAGTAGTCAATTTTGGAAATTCATAAAATGTTATTTATAAATGCGTTTGCTATTTAATTGCTAAATACTGTATTGATGTACTTCAGTGTTGTCAGATCCCTGTAGTAGAGCTTCCTGATGCCTTTGTCTTAGTCATCTGCCTTCTCTGAAATATGGTATTCTGGAATTAAACTTGGAAAACTTGCTTGCAAAATTTATCACACACACTTTATCTCTCACATTCCGATCCCTGGGGAGCTCTGTGTGCGTGGCATTACAGTATCAGGTTTTTGTCAGACTTCTGGTAGGTTAAAGCGGGTCTTTGAAACGACTGCCACAATTGTGTCTGTATGTCATGGTGTTTGGTTCTAAAAATACCGTATTTTGGAATCTGACAAATTTGTCTGCCACAGTTCTTACTCTCTTTCCAGTCCACTTTGAGATTAGCAAATGCTACAAGTGGCAGTACAATGTTTTTCACGTGCAATTTTTGAAAAGCTGAAGTTCACTGATAGAGTTATAGATGGTATCATAGTTAATACCACGCTCTCTTGCTGTGTAAACACTGTGACACCTTTTTCTAGTGTTTTGGGAACATTAATAAATATTGCTATAAATAAAACTATCCAAATAAAACAGATACTTACAAAGAAAGATAAGTACAGGCCAGTTCTTACGCTGAAGACATTATGATTTCAAAAAATAAATATGCTTAAGAATCTGTATGTTTTAAATCTCGTATTTGAGGTTTTCTCAGAAGTTGTGTTTAAAGCTCTTAATGTAGAGAAAGTTATGAAAGGGGTATTTTACAAGACCTGAAGGTATTCTTTGAACAGACTTGAAAAAAAAAAAAGGGTACTTGATAAATTACTCTTGAGTAGTAGTTTGTTGCTGCTGAAGGGGAGTGTTTCACCCCCACCAGGTGTTTCCAGCCCTCCTTTGTGCCAGCAGGAGTAAGAACTGGTCTGGTTGGAAACTAACAATATGAATAAACGATGGATCCAGCTGACTACATAGCCACACAGGTACTAATTAGTACCCGACAAGAAAGGATGTGCCTAGAGGTGGTGAAAAAGGCTGGGACTCCCCCTTTTTGTGTAGGCTGGATTGGCTAAAATGTACAGCTAAATAGGATGCTCTTAATATTGTGCTCCCAAATAGAATTATTAGCCTTACTATGTGGAAAAAATATTTCCTTTTTCCTGTCTGTGTGATGGTTAAGGTCACAGAAGGAACATGAAGGCATTAATATGAACAATAAAGCATCACTGAAACACTGATATTTTAGTAAAGAACTACATTTTAATACTGTTTGCAGTGTTCCTCACTGTGAATGATTGTTATGCACGTGAAATAGCCTGAAAACTAAATAAGAACAAAATGGTTTGTTTTTTAGCTACAAGAGATTTTCAGGAAAAAAAATGAGAAGAGAGAAAGAAAAGGAGATGAAGAAAAACGTGCAATGCTGGTAAGTAAAATTAGAAAAGTTGCAGCTGGTAGTTGGTTTGTTTTCTCTGATGTAGGACAAAATCGTGTATGTATATATTTCACGAATCACTTTCAGTTTTTTTCAAAACAATAAATTCATATCAATAAAAGAATATGCATAAATTTACATATAGAAAAAAGCAGTGTTTAGCCTAAACTGCAGTAATTGAAAAAAGAAAAGTTAAGTGGTCTATAGAAAGGAAAAATTAGTGTTTAAATATTGTATTCCATGTTATGACAGTAGCATTGATTCCATTTGGAGTCTATAAATCTAGGAAGAAGTGAATCGTAACGACCCAGTGTTATTGTCTGTAAGAGTGAGAGATCTCAGTGGCAGGACCAAACTATACTCCTGCTCTCATAACTAACTGCAGCTGTTCATGTAGACATACTGATCCCGATGCTTGTTATTAATATAGTAGTTTTAAAGTAGCTGAGGGAATGTTACAAATGAACTTAGATTTTAGATTCAAGTTTAATTTTTTTATTAAATACTGCTTATGAGCAATGCAAAAGATTTTTAGCTGTTTATATTGTCTGAATAGATTTTTGTGGAGTGTTGAATACTCATTCTTATATAATGTCAAATTTGCATTTCTTCTGTGCCTAAGAAAGGTAAGTCAGAACTAGACAAGTCTGTGGTGGTTTGTCTGGAGGATGGCAGTAGTAGCAGGGATTTATTTTACTGTTGGACAAGTAAAAATCAGGGACAAGTCTCTGTCAAACACACAGCAGAAAACATCATGTTCATCTGACGTTTGT
>VYZM01001990.1:603199-632435 GCA_013398915.1 Dromas ardeola | reverse complement strand
TTAAAAGACAAATAGTGATTGCTTTTCTGAACTAGTTTGCCCACTTGAAGAGCAGAGCTGTCTTAATTAAAGGACATGAAATATCTGTCTGCCTATACATATACCATGTCATCTTATTTCTCCCTGGAGAAGAATACGAGAATAAAGAGGAAGCTAGAGTACATGAAATACAATCTTGAGAATCCTAAACTGATTATGCTAAAGTAGAGAAAAGTCTCTCTCCTTTCTTTAGTTCTTGGATGTTGAAAGGAAAGGATTTGTGTTGTTACTGCCTCATGTTTTTCCTTGTTGATACATAAATACTCTTAATTGATATTGCATTTTACATTTTTTTACAAATCAGTATGTAAATTGGAAATTAATATAGTATATTTCAGAGAATGTAGATATGAAATGGTTTTTCCTGGTACGTGATGTTGAACTACTGCATACTGTTCAAAATTTCTTCCCAGTTTCTTCATTTAGAGTTTCTCCATCTGTTATAAATTTATAGTCTCTTCAGTTATAAAATAAAGTCAGAATTAAAGGACTCTGAGTGCAGGTTGCAGGATTTTATAGGCAGATCTTTATAGATCCATATAAACAGTTTTCTGTACTTATACTAAATTCCATAGGTTTATAGTCTATCATTATGGTGATAAATTAGTACTGTTACATCTCCCAAATGCTTACTAGGTTTCTGTACTGTGTATTCTCTTTTGTGCTTTAACAGTAGAGTTGGCAGGCATGCTTCCACAAAAATAGGATGTTGCTGACGGGTGGTAGCTTGCCTAGGAAGGGCAGAGACTACTGGCTCCCACTCTTGGCTTTTCATAAGATCTCATCTTTGTAAGGAAAATGAGAGCTTGGACAGAAGGTTCTCCCCAGGCAGGTGCAGCAAGGAGACTACATATATTACTTTTTGAATTTCAAATATTGCCAGATGCACGTTAATGCCAGAAGGACATTGCCATGGTGGAATACTGTGGCTTATTTAAGAGCTCTACATTACTGAATTATTTTTCTAGCTCGTCGGTAGATCAAGAGTTTCTTTGTAAAAGAGAAAATCAATGCACATACACAGCAGTTAAGGGTAATGAATATGTAGTTAAAAAGTGGAATGTTGCACAATCGCTATACACAGATGATAGTTACTTCTATTTGTTTATATGCGTGTCTTCCTATTTACAACTCTTGCTATTACAAATGGTCACAATTAGTTGGTTTTATTATTCTAACTCTGTGCCTTCAAAGTTGATAGTTCTTTATTAAGGAAAAAGTATTAGTACGTGTTCAAAGGTTCCTGTCTGATGCATACACCACATACTCGGTAGATGAGTAACATTTGTAAGAGAATGAGTCCAAATATTGCTTCATGATTTCAAAATTTCTTATAATTCTGTTGTTTTAAATGTATTTGGGCAATAAAATTTAAACAGTAGTCATCTGCTACTTATAGAAAAGAATCATATAAAGTACACCTGACTGATGTGAGTGGTTTTAGAATAGAATCCCATACTTAATAACTTTGAAATATAAAATAAGAATATAGAAAGTCAAGTCCTTTAATTTCTTTGTACTTGCATAGTAGAAGGGAAAGGAGATTGTGTACAAAGGGAGTTATTTTTATGGTTTACCTCAACTGGCTACAAGTTGTTTGGGGTTTTTTTCTCAAGAGTTTCTGGTTTTATTTTTCATGCTTTTTCCCCCCTTAGTTGCAGCTTCCATTATATTATATTGTTGTTTTAAGTGTTTTCTACTAAATGCAATTAACAGTCTAATGCTATTTTGTGTGAAAATTGCATGACTAAAATAATTTAATGGATTTTAATACTAAAATCTTCTCTAAGACTGTGAACATAAAACACAAACTCTTTTAATAGAAAGGTCTATTGTGATGATAGGCATGCTCAGATTATACTTCTGTAACTGTTCNTTTTATTCTAATATTTAAGCGTGCTGATGATATTTCAAGTTCACTGTCAGATACTACACTGCTTGTACACTTCTTCGGCAAGAAAGGAAAAGCTGAACTGAACTTTGAAGATTTTTATAGGTGAGTCTCAATTTCATTAACTCCTTGTAAAAAAAAAGTACTTGCATACTTGTTCTAATTAATGTCTATTATAATACTATACACATTATATTACTATGCAGGCATGTATATAAAGTGTACGTTCCCTTTATGTGTGTTGTATATACAAAGAGCAAAATAAAACAGTAAGTGGACCAACAATAAAAACTCCTGTACTAACGCTGCTGCAGTTGCAAATTTTGTTAGCATTTGTGTGGGTAGTTGGTTTGGGGTGGAGAGTTTACACCCCAACCTTGTTCTTATTGATGTGTAGGTACTTTTTTATTGGCTTTGAATTGTTTTTATTTTTTTCCCCTGTTTGTCAGTGCTTTAAAAGAAGCTTTGTGTGCATCTCTGCTCTTAGGGACATATTTAAATTTAAAGATTTTTCTGAAGATATCGTGTGTGTTTGAACAAGCTTCTTAAGGGAAAAAGTGAAAACACAGTGGAAGCTATTGGCTTAATTATTATACCTGTTAAAACAGAATTTAATAATATAGGGAGAGTGCCATAAAAACGAGCCATAGAACTATATGTTTCTGTGTGATTGAAAGAGATATGGTGTTTGGTTATTGTTTCCTCAGTAAATACTCCCAATACCTATTGTCTCTATAGTTATCACATAACTATGCGTTCTAACCAGTCAGTTGTTGGCAAAATATTTTGCCTTAAAATTATGCATGTCATGAAAAATATTCAGTATTTCACATAATATAAAAACTGTGTTGTCAGGTGATATCGTGATGTGAGTTCAAAACAAGAACCAGAAAAGAAGGTACTTTTTGAAAAGGCATCTAGTTAAAATATCCATCTGTTGCTGTACGAATGCTAAAGAGATCAAAACTTAGTAGATATATTCGTGAAAGAGGGATCCATCAAGTTTTATTCAACAGTGCTTTACCAGCTCAAAAAATCATTAAACTATGGACTGGTGAGGGAAATACTATTGTATGTTTACCTTGCTGTTATAGTTTTGCCTAGACATCCTTTTGATTTGAGTTCCTCATAGTTCTTAAAAGTTCAGTTCTATATTAGGAAGGAGTGTTTAAGACAACGTCTGCAGGATGGGAACTCTTGGGAACCCGTAACAGGGAAGTGTTGCAGGGTGCGGTTGACAATGAGGTGAATGTGAGCTCCCAGTGCAGTACTGTGACCAGAGAGCTAATTTCATCCTTGCTTGCATAACCAGGACATCAAGGAGAATCAGGGAAGTTTTATATGTAGCTGGTTTTATACTTGATATCCAGTTTTGGTGTCTAGAATATACTAATTAAGTTGTTAAGCTGGGAAGAGTTTATAGAAATATCATAAGAATAGTGAAGTATTAAAAAAAACCCCAAACTTTAGATTGAAAGACTGCAAGAGCTCATCATACTTAGCTTGTTAAAAAGAGAAAGGTAAGGTTTAATCGCAGTCTGTAAGTAACTCTATGGGGAATAAATCTTGGGAATTCATTTAGTACCATGATGTAATTTTCAGTCTAGCATATAAAGATAAAGATTAGTGACCCACTGAAGAAGAAAATTAAGGAAACACAAACTAGAAGTAGATTAGAAATGTAAGTGTTAAGTCATTTTAATCCTTACTAAAACACTTCATCTTTAAGATTGTATTGATTAGGAAATACATCAACATAGATAAAGGATTTACCAAATTTACCATCAGTGTCACAAAAAGGAACTAATTTGTATAATGCTATTTGGCTTTATATTCTACAAGTTTTTGAGGACATGAATAGTAGAAATATAAAGTATTACTATTTCTTTGTATTTACGTTTGTGCTTTAGATTTATGGATAACCTACAAACTGAGGTTCTAGAGATAGAATTTCTTTCCTACTCTAACGGGATGAACACCATCAGTGAGGAAGACTTCGCCCATATTCTTTTGAGGTATACAAATGTGGAAAATACATCAAGTTACCTGGAAAACTTGCGCTGCACAATTCCTGAAGAAAAGGTAATTGTTTAGCTAGGACAGTGGTGGGCCCCAGCATCCAGTCCAAGTGTCATCAAGATGAAAATATCACCTTGATGGACTGAAGGAGATTCTGTCACTGAATTAATTAGCACCAGGATTTTATTCTGATCATTTGTGTCTCATGTTTTTCAGATTACTTGCTCAATAAAAAGCAAAAGAGTAAATAGCATAGAATTATGTTCCATAGGCTTCAGCTAGTAATATTTTTGAAGTTTAGATAACAAGGCTTTACATTACGTGAAAATTTAGTTTAAACAGCAAAAACCTTAAGACTTGGAAAAGAACAATTTTCTAGCAATGAGGCATTACAACCCTTTTTTTTTCTTCTCTTTTGCACTGCCACTGGAATAGCACTTTTTCAGAAATAACATTGACACCCTTTATCTAGTTGTTTTATAATCTTAATTGGATCACACGTACATAATTACTGATGTGTATGTGGTTCTTATTAATGGCTGAAGTGATAGGAAAGATAATAAAAGCAGTAAAGGTCATGAGGTAGATAGTCCTTCATTTGTTTAACACCAAATGTGTTGTGTACCTGAGAGAAATACATTTGAAACTAAGCATCAATGGTAATCAATAGGATAACATTAAAAGTAGCCCTTCAGATAAGGGATGATTGGGCTCTATTCCCGTGTGTGTTTACAGAAGATCAGATTAATCTTCCCGAGAAATCTAACTCTTTCAAAAGCTATACGTTTTAATAGCATTGACAGCAAAGCTTGGGAAGAAAAGTAATAAATCGGTTTGGACAGTTTTCTGGTGTTTTTTTATTTATTTGAGAAATTACATTGTAATTTCAGTCTACAGAGTAAGATCAGTCAGCTGACCTGATAGAAACACACTCCAAGAATCAACAGTTTTCTGCATTATCTCAGGTCCACTGAGAGATAAATATAGCTGGGGAGTGGGAAGGGAAAGCAGGGCTGTCTCTTTTGCACCAGATTAGGTGTAAGGTGAAGCGGTGAGATTGGGATCAAAGTTGCTGCTCACCAGCTCTTTCTGCGTTCCCGGTCTGGCTGCTGAGGCGCTCAGCGCTAACTATTCTAAAAGGTCTGCGCAGCTTTCAATATTCAAAGTCCAAGACAGTGCAACAGAAATGGTATAAAGCTCTTTCTGCGTGATTCACAGATGTTTCTTGTTTAGGATGAAATCGAGATTTCTGTATATATGGAAATCTGAAAAAAAACCCTCACACTTTGGGGCTTATGTAACAGCAATGATAAAAGTATCACTTGGGTAACTGAAAAATAATGACAGTCGTAGGTATAGAGAAATACTTCTTTCAATGGCAAAGGTGAAGTTGATTAGTAAATATAAATACAGACACTTTCTTTTAAACACAAGGAAGTATTCTTCAAAGTTCATCTCTAAGTCTTCCGATGCCACTGTTCTGATACCAAGTTTTCCACAGTAGTTTCCTCTTCTTGATCTCTGGTGGGACCATCATCTGAGGAAGACTTCCGTGTAGAAAGCTGTGTCACTCAAGTTACAGGTTTGCTTATGCTGCGTTCTGGGAATATCCTGGCACTTCACCAGTGCCATATATCTGTATGTCATATGCTATACTTACATGAAGTAAAACAAGACATTGCCATTTTCCATAACTCCATATCACTGACTTGGTAAATGTGCTGTCAGTACAGTGGAAAAAGTGAATCCCTGCGACGTCTCTTCTGCTGGTCACAGGCTTTTGAGAATGGGATTTCGCCTCTTACTGCCGTGGAGGCGTTGTTCATATGTTTGCACTTTCTTACCTTTGTAATAACATTATAATTTGAAAATTATAAAATGTACTCTCTATTTTATTACAGTGATACACTGCAATACTAATACAAACCAGAGGATTCCATTTAGAAGAAAAATTAGTCTAGCCTGTAAAGTAGTAGGCAGCTGCTCTCACAGTTGGCAATGTTAGTCTTTTGTGGCGCTGTATGTAGAAGCCTCTAAAGCAACGTGGTGATCATTTGGCGTACTGTAGTCACAATAAAATGTTCAGCTGGCACGCTGCCTGCTCACAGGATGTTTTCTTCTCATACTAACTAGATGCCAGGCAGTGATTCATTTAAGCTGGCATCTTGAATTGCTGCAAATACCAGCTCCTAAAGAAAGTCTATGCATTTTTAACAGCATTGGTGCATTAATATAACAGTTTTCTTTGCTGTAGTAAAATATAATCTGTCCAAATGAATAAAAAAGTTAGCTTCCTTTTACATAGAAAATAGTTTCCAGTAAGAAAATTGTGGGGTATCTACACATAGATAATTTCCTATGCCAAAATGCAAAACATATGGCAAATAGGAAATGTTACTACGTTTACCAGTTGAACAAAATATGGTCCTAGGAGAGGAGAGATGCAGCAGAATGCTGTATGCCCAACTCTCTTTGAATGTCATTTTGCCTGCCTTCTGACTCTTTTTTTTTTTTTTTTTGTCCTTTGCTGTTTGAGAGCAAATAAACATGTATGATCGCAGATGATTTCAGCAGAAAAGAAATGAAGCCAGATATTTTTCCTCATTGCTACAATGTTGTGGAGTATGTACAGTTCAGCCATGGACTGCAGGTGTGGCTCTATCGCCCTGCTTCATCTCCAGTGTCAACTCATGGCGTCAGTTTTCATTGCTACTGGAAATACAGAAGCTGCAATGAGGCTTGTTTGTGGACCAGTGGTTCTCAGCTGTACCTACACAAGGGCTACTTTCCATCTAGATGGATGATCTCCTGTCTAGTTACATGGAAAGAGCAGCAGCCTGACCTCTTACAGTATCTCCCACATTCAGAATCTTTACAGACTAATTGGTGCAAAATAAGGATTTTTAAAAATCAGTGTGACCCTAAAAATGTCAGCTGAAGACTTTGATGGCCATTCTTTATTATTGCTATTTTGCCATAGTACCTGAGGGTCCTACTTGGGTACTGAAGCTTCACCGATCTAGGTATCTCACAAATATGTGACAAAACAGGCCTGTCCCAGAGAGTTTTCAGTCTAAACGGAGTGCAAGAAACAGAACTTGGACATAAACTATTAGATGTCAAATGCAGTGAAAAAAGAAGACAGGATTAGTTAGTATTAATAAATTAAGCTTTTAAGATAAAAAAATTTAAAGGAGAATAAGGGGGTGGTTCTGCTTGTGTCTGTGAGAGTTTCCTCCTAATTGCAAGGGATGAAACAGAGAACAGATATGCTTGATGAGAAAAGCAATTCATGATGGAGATGGGTCAAGCTGTCCAATCAAACAGTTTATAAATTTGGCTACAACTTAGGTAGGATCACTTAAGCAGTGGTTTACATCTCAAGCGGGTGGAGGCCCATTAAAGTCTCTTATTTTAACATTATGTTGCTCTCCACATTTACCACAGTACTTGCTGTCTCATGGGTTTACACCCAGCCTCTGCCATTTTCTCCTCTGCCACAAACCTACTTCAGTATGATTTCTGTGTTCTACCACACCATAATGACTTACGTATATCTTTGAGAAGAGACGTAGGTCTAGATTTTAGTTTGAGCAGAAAGGCACACAGGTCTTTCTGTTGTCTTCAGGTTTATTTTCAGAGACAAGTAGTTAGATAGGCTAAAAGGATAAAAGCAGACAGAAGAATAGCCAGGAATGATAGTTAAAGGAGGCCAGGGAGATCAAGGTTTGACGAAGTATTTCATCCCGCGTTCAGAATGGCTGACAGACCATAGAGAATGAGATATGGGCAATGGTCCTGGCTTTATTCAAAGTCTCTGTTTAAGGTCTCTTTAAAACTGATTTAGAGATAGTTTATCGGGTCTTTAGATTTGTAGCAAAGATGAGAGAAAAGCAGAACAAATACCATGAGGAAAGAAGAAAAAAAAAAAAGGTCTTTTAACAACAGCACTTTCAGAGAAAGTTCCACAGAAATATTCTGAAGTCTGGTCGAAATGCAAAAGATTTTTTTAAAAGCTGGACAAACCCTGCAACACTTGGTACAGGAGTATCAGCTGAAGAGACTTAGGTGTCTAAATCTGGATATGTAAAAGTACAGAGTACTTAAGTACAGAGTTACTCTGTACTTAAAGTACAGAGCTTAAGTTAGATTGTAACATGTATTTATGAACTCATGCAGTGTATGCGCATGCACGCTCACATATATATAATAGTGGTTTTCAGGTTTTCAGTAGTAAACATATTCTAATGTTGATACAAACCTAGACTTTTATTCTCAATATTAACTGCCGTATCGTAATAATCCTGGAATTATTAAAGATTGACTTAAGCAATGGAACAATATTTTTCACTGCTTTTTGGGTGAGAATTGCTATCCATGGCAGTGGCAAAGAGAAAAGTACATCTTTCATTCCTCAGGGGACTCCAATTCTTTATTTTATTGACTTCCAGTACAAATCTCTATTTTATTTCAATGGCTGTGGTTTCTGTTCTTAAATGAAGTAGACGTATGTAACTGCAAGGTTTATTTATTCAGTTGTCATCACTACCATTCTTATGGTGCCTATTGTTCTTCTATTTTTTAGGGTATCACGTTTGATGAGTTCAGATCATTTTTCCAATTCTTGAACAACCTAGAAGACTTTACAATTGCAATGCAAATGTATAATTTTGCAAGTCGTTCCATAGGTCAAGGTAAGTATTTATATTTTTATAAAAATCTGTTGATAAAGATACAGAACTGTTGACAAAAATACAAAAAAGTTTTGTAATTCCTAGTTTGTAGTTTTAATGTCTCAGGTAAAAGGCTAAAAAGGCTAGGACTCCAGCTTTGAGAGGAGAAGGCTCGGTAATATCATAAGAGATATAATAAAGCCTTACAAAGTCATATAAGTGGTGGATGCAGAATGCAGAATAGTTGGTCATAGAATCATAGAATGGTTTGGGTTGGAAGGGACCTTGAAGATCATCTAGATCCAACCCCCCTACCATGGGCAGGGACACCTCCCACTAGACCAGGTTGCTCAAAGCATTGTCCAACCTGTCCTGGTTGGCTGACCTGACCAACCCTGGAAACCGAGTCCTACAATATAAGAGTTGAGGCACTTGATGACACCAATAAGAGACCACTTTAAAGCAAACAAAAGCATTTCTTTACACAGTGGGCATCTGGAATCTGGCCTTCTACAAAGGTTGTAGAAGGAAACAGTGTCAGAAGGTCCAAAGAGGTATTAGACAGATTTTTGAACAAATCAGTAAGTGGGTGCTGAAAGAACTAGGCAGGTATGCACTGACTGAAATCCTTAATACAACAGTTGAGATGGCTGGGGAGTGCAAGGTATGTGTGTAACAAAGGTTTAATTATAATATGATTTTCTAATTTTTTTATTACACGTAGTATGTGGACTGATATCTTTTGTGTAAAATAATTGATACCAATTAAGCGGTATCATTTCATATCAGTTGAGAAGTACTTGGTTTAGAACTGTGAAATTGAATCCAGATTTTCACGTTTTCTCATTTTTTTGAGTATTTAAACACAAAAAAGTTAAAAGTTCACTTGTATTTCATAATACATTGTCCATAAAGTAGGATGAAATTAAGGTATTTTATTTTTTCTTCCGATATTCTCTTTATGCAGATGAATTCAAACGTGCTGTGTATGTAGCCACAGGTGTGAAGCTTTCACCACATTTGGTGAACACAGTGTTCAAGATTTTTGATGTTGACAGAGATGACCAGCTGAGCTATAAAGAATTTATCGGCATTATGAAAGACAGACTCAATCGAGGGTTTAGGGTAAGGATTCTAATTTTTATAGTAATCTTAGTTGACTTTACTACTTACCACTACTTACTTTAGCACCTGTAGCACCAGTAGGTTGCAAGCCAACAGTACATATGGTTAAAGACATACGTTTTGTAGAAATCCTGAAGCAGTCTGTAAGATAAATTCCTCCTTAAATTCTTGATTTTTTTTTTTTTTTTATTAGAAAGCAATACATGGAGGACATAATGTACCTTTATAGTACACAAACCAAATTGGAGAAATCCTCTGCATACTGTCATTTCTTCTGTGTTATGTGATTGATACATTGGCATTAAGAATTTTAATGAGGGTAGCAATTATGTCTGGGTTGTTTGCTGGGAAAAGAGAGTTTGTCTCTCTCAAACCCAGGCAGTTTAAAAGTCAACCATTGGCTCTTTAAAAAACATTATTTAAAATACCAAGTGTTGGTAATGACTGTTGGAAAGAGTTGCAGCAGAAGATAGTTTTAATTTTCAAATAAAGAATTAGTGAAGTGGTGCTGAACAATGCTATATTCTAGTTCAAAAGTTGCTTTTGGTAGTTTAACCCTGTATCTAATATATTAAATTAGAAAAAGCCAGAGGGCAGGAAATTACTTGCAGAAAATCTTCATAGGGAACAAGCTTGTAAATCGTGCTTTGCCTTTTAAATGACTGTATAGGCCCTGCTGCCCTCTTCAGGTCCTGTGTAGGACAGGGGAATTTTATAGTAGCAGAAGAGTTTTTATTTTGAGTATGATCAATAGAAGTCACATTTATTTTTTTTTATTCATATGACAGGTGTTAACATTTTTAGTTAAATGTAAAATGGTGTTCTTACTGACAACCTAATCCCTTAGATATAAATCTTAACCTGTATTATGGTTCCTAATTTCACATTTCAGTATGTTCTATTTATAATATAATTTTAGTCATTTTTAGCTAGCTTCCTAAATATAATTTTAGAACTTTCTGTGAAGTTGTGTTGAGTCTAACAGTTTTCTTGTTATTTTTGTAATATTATGATTGAATGTAAAATGTGGCTATCAACCACTGCATTTGTAACAAACTTAACTTCCTCGTTGGTCCTCAATTCCTTTTATTATGGTGTGGAAATCATGATTGTTTCATAACTGTTTTGAGATGTTCAGCTCTATGTTTTAATTGTTTACTAATTGTAAGTGTGCACTGTATGTTAATTTAACCAGAAAACAGTCTGCTTACTAAGTAATTCTTGTAAATGTATTACATGTTTCTATTTCACAAAATGCATGACAGAACTCACATATAAGCCTTCAGAATCTATATCATCCAGCACTATTCAGTCTTATGCACGTCTTTCTTTTGCCTAGTGGCAATATTCCAGTGGACTGTGAAAGAATTACAAAGAATAGCCAAGGATGTTCAGAAGAATAGCACCGTCTTTCATAAATGATATGTCTAATTTTAATTAGATATGATATATCTCCTGGCTTGCATAAGAAATGATCATGATTTGGTCCTATAATTCAGTTACACTCACACATGCCTACATGCAGACTTGGTAGATTATTGAGAAAAATGCATTCTGTTCACTAATCAGTAGTATTCTGAGACAATTATAGTACCAAACTTAGGAATTACAATTTCCAGTAAGTTTTCGTAAGTTGTCACACAAACCTGATTTTTCCAAGAGTGGGTAGTAGTAAAAAATCTGCAAAAATTTGCCTTTTCAGTTTGATAAACACCCCCCATCCACCCCAATCTTGGTTTAGAATGAGAAATAAAAGCATAAGAACCTTTTGCCCAGAACAAATTGGCGGAAAGTGTCATGAATTGCTTCCTATTGTTTGTACGTTAAAAGTTACAGGGTAGTTACTGTGGCCAGAACAAGCAAAAGTTTACTCTCTGGCTCCTACAATGTGGAGGGCTCAAATGTTGTCTTGTGCTAAATCAAAACTAACAAATCACTAACCTTTTCTTTGTTAATAACTGTGTTTCGAATCCATATTAAGATTTGGTCAGTTCCGTTATACAGATAAAAGAACATTATACCTTCTGCTTACCCAGTATTTTGTAGCAACATGGAAATTTTTGCCATGAGAAATTTGAACCTGTATAAAGTGTAAATGCCTGATTTTAATGTTAATTATACTACAATTAATGTCTGCCCAAATCAATGTAGTCTCTGATTATCACTCTAAAAATAACAGTTTAAAATAGTCTTGTGATTTGATGTATCATTTTACAATTAACGTCTTATACTTAGCAATTAAACTTTTTTGAAAGTTGTTTTACTAAAATATTTGTCCAGAAGAATCTTGAGGGCATCACAGAGCTTGGTCCTGGGACCATGTATTTTAGAAAAGGGCATTTTGCAGTTAGATAGTCTGACTAAAGCAAACACATTTAAGAGCAAAGAGTTACGCAAGTCCGATGAAACTGGAGGTCTGAAAGGTCAGTCAGTACCTACCAGCTTTGTCCTATTTAAAAGCTTAGACATGAACTTACAAACTTGAGGAGGGTCAGGTACTACCGCTTAGAGGAACGTAATAAATATTAATTTTAACATATATTTTAGATATGTTTTGGGAAAAGTAAATGTCTTAAAGAGTTTATCTAATGGACATTCGCTCTTTCTGGAATATAGCATTATAATCTGAAACCTTTTTTGGTTTTAGTAGTTTGAAACAAACTAGGATGTTAAGCTGCCATCAAGTGGTCAGTCAAAGTATTGCCATAAAATGTGCAGACATGAAAAGCTTTATTTTTGCTTGCTGTTTGGTTTAAAATAGTTCTTTCCTTTCCTTTTTTTTTTTTTTTTTTTAAATTTAAAAATACATAAGAAGATTCCCTTTCCCTTATAAATTCCATTTTTAAACTGAAAGATTTGGAAATTAGTGACTAAATGCTAAACATTTTACCTAGCGCGTACTATACTGTATCTTCTAGCTATGCGTCACTTAAAGCCATTTTTTTGTATTTTCATGATACTGTTGTCTTACGCTTCCCTCTGGCTGCCTTCACATGTTGTCTGCATCTGCGCACTTCTCCATCTTCTGCTCCACAGGGCTACAAACCTGTACAGAGGTACACTACTTTCAAATCCTGCGTGCGGAAGGAGCTGTATAGCAGATAACTGACGGTATGTGTCTGCCGCCCCGTCTGAGTGTGCTGGCATGCCTGCAGGAATGGCTGAATGTTAAACTGTCACTGCTGTGTTTCCCGTTCCAAAATTCAGGAAATGGGTTCTCTCGACTGTAAGTCATGTGGTAGCTCAAAGCGTCACGTTGTGTTTTTGACTGAAGCAGTAGAATTTGATTCTGGAGTTGGCAATGGCTGACTCACGCTGTCGCTGTTTTGTAAGCCAGCTGCGATTTTGTACTATGTTTGAAGAAGGAAAAGTATTCTTTCATAGTTCCTGTTGCTGTTTTCTGTCTGTCCTGTGACCGCTTTCTCTCCAGTACCTATAGCTAATAAGTATTTACCAATGAAGATTGTAGAGGCAGCTTTTTCTTCCTGAGAGACTGTTACTAACCTGATTCTACTTTGATTTATACAGTTACACTTCTGAAAACAATAATGTGGGGCTGGCTTAATTAACACTATACCGTCAATTTTCAAAAATCAGCACTCTGCCCACACGTGACCACTGTGGCTGTTTCTGCATATCCACTACATGAATATTCATTCTTTAACATTTAGGTTGTACTGTGGGTTTCAGTGTAAAAAATGGGGTGTGCATATTCTGTAGCCGTATTGCGAAACTGTTTGCCACACGGTGGACACAGCAGAAATGCGTTAGTAGACACTTCTCTTCTTACATAAAGCAAGAATTTGCTCCTTTGCAATTTAAGGTTTTGGTGCCAGCCCTTTTTTCGTGCCTGTATTTATGGACTTTGCAGTAGTTGCTACGAAGGCTGTAATCAGCTGATGCATGTCCCAGACGTGACATTGTGCAGTGGGGAGGAACAGAGAGATGTACGCCGTGACCAACAGGGTCCCAGAGCCAGTGGTCTGCTGTGAGTGGGCCCTGTGGAGTGGCCAGCACTTCTCGTGCTCCTGAGCGTTCCTCCTCTTGTTTTTAATTCTGAGGGACAATATTAAGCTGAGCTATCCTGTCAAATAGCCATCTTCAGATGCCTCTAACCATCAGCATATTGGCATCTGACCTGGTGTCCTTTCGTATGCCTCCCTGAGCACCCATATGCCAGTGAGCGTGCTGCGACGCTGGTTTAAATCTTTCTTCCCTAACTGTGAAACAGCATGGCAGGAAGGGAATGTAAGTAGACTAAGCAGAAGTTTCTTGGATGCGGTTTATTTGAGATGACGGTTGGCTTCTGGCACAGTCGAAAATGTTAAGTCTGTGGGGATGAGAGGTGTCCCTGTTTCCTGAGACTGGTAGCCCACCGGCTCACCGGTCCCACTGACTTTTTTCTTTTGTAGACCCCTCTGCGAGAGCGCTGAGGTAGAGGGAATATATCTAAACTGTTCCCTGTTCCTGTGGCACAGCATGTCGTGCATCCCAAATTGTGTTCTTCATACCGTTTCTTTTTCAGTGAAGCATCACATCTTTTGAACAGGCTGGTTCTTTGAAATTCATCAGTAACGATAGCTCAGGGCACGTCCAGGCCTAAGAAGATGACAAGAGTTCTGTTTGACCTGCATGAACTCTTCTTTTCTAAAATTTAGCATCCACAGGATTATTTCTTTATTATTTTTATTAACTATTGACCTTTTTTTAAATTATACTTCCTCTTTACGAGTATAAATGAGTATGCTTCGCATACTGGAGCATCGTACTAATATGTGAGGAACAGAAAAGGAAATTTTAACAGAGTGCAGTTTCTCCACCTGATTAATGGGAAGTGTAAACGACTAATGAAGTAGTTGAAACAACATTTTAGTAATCCAACTCACCAGTCACATAAGAAGACATTAATGGCTTTAGATTATTTATGTAATTTCATCTTTCTGAAACTTTTAGCTCTTCTTTTCTTCCTTTCCCATGTCTTTTTAAAAATCGTTCTTTTAGAAGTACTTTGTCCTTTTGTCCCCACTAATTCTGCCACAGCCTGCATTGTAATTGCATATCAAGTATGGTTTAAACGGTAACGTTTTCAAGATAGGGAACGGTTTTTACAAGAAAAGTGGCAAAATGTTACACAGTCACGATGCTTTCCTACTAATTTCAGTGAAGGCTATGTGACCAACTGCAACAAAATACAGTGTGACACAAAAGCATCCAGTGTCTAATAACCAAGGCGAATAAAACTAGCTTGGTGACAAACAGAGAGATTGTGGTAAAAGCATCAAGTTTATATACCTCGACACCTTGACAGACATCTGTACTCCGGCAATAAATTAATTCATTCATCTGTTGAGATGGAGTAAACTGGGGGAAAAAAAATACAGTGGAGATTTATAAAGAGGGATTTTTGTTCACCCTGTAGAAAACCATTCTCAAGAAGAAAATTTAAAGTTGAATAGTGATGTGTCTCTGCTACGTGCCACGAGACAGTACAGAGAAGCCAGGTGAGCTCTCAGTGCAGCGACCGGGCTACAGGCAGCCTCACCGGTGTGGTGCGGAGGTTGCTGGTTATTTATTTACCCTGCTCTTCTTCCCACCGGCAGCTCCTGGGTGCTGTAACAAGAACGCTGCTGGTACCTAAGCTGGCGTGTGTAGGGCTGTATCGGGTATCTGTTACCTGCGCACTGGAGAACACAGTGTAAATCTCATCTGTAGAAAATTCCCTCTTCCCTGCAGACGTGTTAGTCAGCTACTGCTCTTCACTTCAGCAACTGCTCGCTGCCTCTTGGGATGAATTACAGTGACATCGCCTGTTGTTAGCTGTTCTGAGTTCCTTTTTGTGCAAAACTATGTAACTTAGAATATTTCTTCAGATTTGCTGTAGATATTTATTACAGTTTTTTGCAAGTGTCAGTTAATGAAAACGTTAGCCAAAACATATATGAAGTGATCTGGAGTTAGTTACAGTGACAGAGAACAGAACTAATTCTGCCTTTGCCATACAGTGTGGAGAGTTACATAATTCTAAAAATGATTGTTTTCTATTTAGTTTACAAATTGAAAAGATAATAAAGACGGAAGCATTGGAGATTTAAAATTGAACAATTTCAGTTGGGTAATTAAATTTCAGTCTGATGTACAAAGAAACACATGCATGTACGTGGAATATAAAAATCTGCTGCAATTACATCCCAAAGTTAGGTGCGATACAATAACTCTTAATTTTACTTTGTTCCAAATATAAACGTACAGATCATTGTCTGTGCTTTGATATACTTTCTGTGGTAAATGCAGAACTCTGATGAAAGAGATGAAGACACTTGGCATAGGTACCACAGATTATACCATACTCTGACTCTGCGCCCTGAAAAGGGATAAACAGCACATCGTGCTCTACATTACGTATCTCCAAATTGCATTAATGCAGTTAACTTCCCAGCGTAAAAAATGTTTATACCTTTATAATAAATAACGAAAATCTCTCCTCTGGGAACCAACTGTAGAAGCTCTGTGTGGTCCAAACAGCTAGCGATGTTCTTGGAGAGCTTGTATTCCTGCCTTGCCCTCCCTGCAGGGCCAGTTCTCTCTGGTGCTGTAGGGAGAAAAGAGAAAACACGTGAGTAGGGAACTGCCAAACAGAGCTGAGAGGAGAGCTCTGCTTCGAACGCCTTATGGAAGGCTCAGCTAGGAAATGGCTCACAAAACCCTTCCAGAGTTAATTTCTGAAAAAGGATTCTAGAGGCCAACTTCGGGAGGGATTCGAGTCCATCTGAAACTACTGTTCACTAAACTGTTTGTGCGCTCAGACCCTGTAGTAGATAGTTACGCTACAATTCCATTTTTGTTCAGTTCTAAGGTATTGAAAATCATAGAATCATAGAATGTGTTGGGTTGGCAGGGACCTTTAAAGGCCATCTAGTCCAACCCCCTGCAGTGAGCAGGGACACCTTCAACTAGATCAGGTTGCTCAGAGCCTCATCCAGCCTGGCCTTGAACGTCTCCAGGGATGGGGCCTCCACCACCTCTCTGGGCAACCTGGGCCAGTGTCTCACCACCCTCACAGTAAGGAACTTCTTCCTAATGCCTAATCTAAACCCGCCCTGCTCTAGTTTCAAACCATTGCCCCTCGTCCTATCGCTACAGGCCCTTGCAAACAGCCCCTCCCCAGCTTTCTTGTAGGCCCCCTTCAGGTACTGGAAGGGGCTATAAGGTCTCCCTGGAGCCTCCTCTTCTCCAGGCTGTACAACTCCAACTCTCTCAGCCTGTCACATTGTATGTCACAATTGTAAATCTAGAAAGTAAGTTGTATGTCCCAGAAATTTCTTGAAAATCTTAACTATTTTTGCATTAAAAGAACCATTTTCTAGATGTTCTGAATTTTGAGGGGCTTCTAAATTTCTGATTAAAGAAGGTTTTTAGGAAGTAATAGTTTATATCTACAAACAGAGTCTTGGGGCTGATTGGGGAAGGAAATTTCATTTTGAGAAAGATGTGATAGACAGGCATGGATTCAGAACCTCATTGCTAGTCACGTTTCAACAATAAGTTGCTGTCTTCTAGAAATACCTCATTCAGTTAAGCAACATTAAGATGTGTCACGTAATTAATATTTTGAAAGCTTTTAATTTCCATACTTTCCTAATATACAGCAGTTGACTACATCTATCATAGCTTTAAAAAAAAAAAAAATCAGAAGTAGCTGTTGCTTACTAGTTGAAGAAACTGTCGCTTACCTCTTCTCTAAAGCAAAGAAAGCGCAATGTGTGTGATAGGCACGTCTTACTGACTCATCTTACAAAAGTAACTGGAAATGACAGAACCCAGACTTTTGATCCTAAAGCTGACTGGAACCTTAAAAACATACCTGGGGACAGGGGGAGGAAAATGTTCCAGTGAAATGTGGAAGCATCGCAGAGTATGGGGACAAAATGTTCTTTCTTACGGGTTCGGTACACTGAGAGTAGAGACAGCAACGGTGCGTACACGAGAAATAAGCAGATGAACGGTTAATGTAGTGTTTCTTTTATTGATTTTCATGAACATTTCTCTGAACCTGTTTCATAAAATAAAAAATAAATGCATATCTCAAAGCACTAGTAAATCAACTGAATGTGCTTTTCTTAAATAACGTAATGCATTTTGCAGGTAATGCATTTTTTTTTGTAAGATTCACCATAAATCTCCACTAAATTACTCATTCATGTAAGTATTGTTTCTGATACATCATTTAAAATCTGGATTATATGCTGCTGTGGATTAGATTGTTTTCTGAATATTTACAACTTCTGCATAATGCTTTTTAATTATACACAAGTAATAAGAGCAAATGAAATGTAGGCTTCACTCTCTAATGGTTCATTTTAATATACTGCAATTTCACATTATTTTTAACTTCTTCACTCACTTCAACCAAAACAAGCTCTCAGACAATCTCTCACCTTGGCACTGTAATCATTTACCTCCAGACACTGGACTTAATTTCTAAAATGGATTACAAGTTAAAATTACTTGTAAATGTTTCTGACTTACCTACAGTTCCGATTCCTGTCCCTTACTTAGCCTCTCTCCCCACAATAAGAAGATACAATATTTAGCCCCTCTCCATCCTTCTGTACTTACTGTCAAAATAGTTTTGTGAAGTTAGGAACAGCGGAAGAAATGATGAGACCCAGTGATAACCACAGACAGCACAGAGCGTAGTGACTCCCCCAGGCCAGCCTTTGGCTGAAATTCCTCTCCATTCAGTGGGCACTTGCCCATGTCAATGAACTACAACGCGGTTTAGGATTCAGGTAACCCCGTGTGAAGAAGCTTTCACATCATCTGCCTGTTTCGTATTTGGCTTTTGCTAGTGCCTCAGTTTCATCAACGTCAATAATTTATATGCTTTTTATTTGGTGTTAGAGATGAATTTTTTAGTACGGTGTCGACATGAATAAGCAAGAAAAAACTAGAGAGAGAGCAAGACATACCCGAATAAAGAAGAAATCTTTTCTTACAGCTTTTAGTATACACAGGCTATTTGTTGAATGCTAACTGTGTGCTGTGAGGTGAGGATGCATTCTGAATACTTAACCCGTGTATGGATTTGTAACCCTCATTTTACAGAAGTACTTCTGAGCCATAGAAGTATTTGATCTTTCGTGATTTTAATATTAAATACATATTTAATATTAAAGCATATGAGGTTTTTAATATTAAAACGGACATGAGTCTGAGTAAGATTTAATATAGCATTAAGGAATTTAGTGAACAGTATCTTTTTCCAATTGTATGTTTTCACTTTTCACAGGAGACTCCCAAGTCTGGTTGGAAGGAATATTACTCTTGTGTGATGACTGTAACCAGCGAACATCTCAGAGATCTGTGGAAGCAATTTCGGAGACGAGATATGCTGAAATAGAGGAAGAAAGAAGGATTATCTGCACTGGTTAGAACTATTTATTCCTGTGAATTCTTAATGAAGAACAAACTAACCCAGGTGAATCGTGAATCTTTCAGCTGCAGTAGGAAACACAGGACAACTTTTCCACTTAACGTAGTGATCATCAACTCTTAACAACTGCTTTTAAGTATGTATTTTATTTAAATGACAAACTATCACCTGATTGGCAGAAGTCTTTTCTTTTTTTTTAAGAATACATTTTAAATATTTTTTTTTATTATTTTGAGATATGCTTGTCATTTACAAGAAAACAAACATAAGTTTTATACCTGGGAAGGCAAACGTTTTGGCAGTGAAGAGAAACTGCCCCACATCAGCTTAGACTGTGAATTTGCTTTCAGAAGAGCGCTATTAAAAGTTTGTGCTAAATGGGGAGCGAGAATACATTAAGCAGCATAACAGTTATGTACAAGTTGAATGTACAAATTAAATTCTTTGAAGCCAACAAAGCTGTTACTTTAAAAAGAGTAAAGCTGTTATGGTTATAATGTGAATGATAGGTATTTACCTAGGAAAGGTACTGTATGGACTATAATGTTCAGATTCTCCAAGTCTTACTATTATGTTTATTTATTTATCCTTTAAAAAAAAAATAGTACAGATTTTAAGATGTCTTCTGAGCAGTGTGTTGAAGAAAAGTCAAAATGTTCCAATTCACGTTAAGTAACATGTACTTTGTAATATTTATTATAAATTTTATTGCCATACATATAAATTCGCGGATACATTTCTGGTAGAGTAAAACTTCATGTGTTTCTTGTGAATAGTGCACTTTCATATGACGTATGATGTGGCACCGAGTAGAAATTATAGTTGTTTAATTAGCTACTCTGGAATGCAGTATCTGAGAAATAGATAAATAACTTGTGTTTGTGTCAAACAAAAAAGCAAAACAAACATGAATGCATGCAGCAGTGCAGAGCGACACGCACTGAGTAATGTTATTTGAGTATTACGCAGTAAACATTAGACTGAAATTAGACATCACAAAGGTTATGGAGACTACAGGCCATGTGGAGTTGCCACCATGACCTTTCTTGCCCTGTAGGTTTAGATGTTACTGAAACAGTGGTAAGGACACTGTTGCATTTGGTTTTCATGTTCTCTCATTTTTTTCTTTGCTATTCAGTATCAGTGTTTTTCCTTACGCCCTTTCAAGATGATTTTTAGGCAGTGTAAATTAAACCCAAACAAACAGGAACACATATTTCTTATATCCTTCTGGACATTAAATAAGTCTGTATCTGTTTAAGAACAATCTGTGCCTGGAAATATTTCTAGCTGAATACACACACGCTAAAACTAACGTCAGTAGATTGTTATCGGAAAGGCAAATATTTGGTGGAGCCTGACAATTAAAATAGAAACAAAATAATGATTTTGAATCTTTTATTACTCCAAATACCTGTAAGCAAACTTGTCAAGATTGTATTTAGTGCACGTGTTGCTCAAATGCCATTTTACATCACATGTGAATAGAAAAAAATGCATAGCATCTGTATAAGTACACTTAAGTTTATAAATGTTTAATTTATAATGAGATTTATCTGCTAAAAAGTCAAAACAAAATGAAAAGGAAAAAGTTTTTTAAGAAATTCCACTCTGGGAATCTTAGGGGAAAAAAAATGTTCTAGGTGTGGCTTTTATCTGAGCAAAAGCCAGTTCAGAGAGCTTTTGAAGGATGCTACTTTAGTTAATATTTCTTGATAAATACTCACCAAATTTCTACCTTGGCATCCTTAAACTACCGACAGCAAGAAAAATCAAGTAAGTTGGGATAAAGACACAACAGAACATGGATAAGCTGCAGTCCCTGTGTGATCATTTAGGGAATGAATTGTATTCAATGTATCGTCTTGGTACGCAGAACTGTCTCACTGCTTCTTGTCAGCATCTGCAAAACCCAGTTTGCTACTTCAGTGATGAAGGACAAAAAAAGGGAAGGAAGGACAGGGAGTCATCGAAGGGGTTCCCCTCCTTCCTCTTCATTCACAGTCATCCGCCCCTTGGAGGAAGCAGCAGCACCATCATCATTTGGCTCCTCCGCTGCCCTCGGCAATAGTGCACTTTGCTTTTATGGCTGGCTTGAGACAATTTTGTCGTTTTTCTATGTATTTCCTAAATATAGTCACTTAATATAAAATAGAATGTGAAAGTGTCAGATTAGTTTTTCAGAGTATTTTTTTCTCATGTTTAATAATAAGTTATTTAATATAAATATGAATATACGCATATAATATTCTTGTTTATTTCAAAATAAATGCACTTGAAACTAATTTTCTTTGTGGTGTATATCATTCAGATTCTTTTGTCATAAAAATACGGGTTTTTGCATAACATGAATGTGCAAATGTTTTGATTTGGAGCATCTCGCCATCACAAAAAATAACAATTTTTTGCTTCTTTCGGTTGTTTCTTTAGCTAGCTTTGCTTTTTTGCCATAGAATTCTGTATAAAAAAAGCTGGAAGTGCAAGGACAGGTAGCTGAGAACAAGGCAGGGTAGTGGGACATGCCATCTGCTATGGAGGCACCCCTCGGATAGCAGTCACTCTGCTCAATAAATCCTTACTCAAAATCAGTCAAATTCCTGGTAGCAGAGAAAATTTGTACGCCGCAACTAAGTTATGCGATAGTAAATGAAGGCTTTTTGTAAAACCAGCTCTTGTTCTCTTCTGTCAGTTAAGAAAACTGTAATACTGTAAGAAGATAATCAGTGGATGCTTAGGAACTGCCCACGGATGTGCAGACCAGCTGTCAGTTGTGATAAAATGGTAACTGTTAAACCTGCAGCTTTGGGTAGCTTTGTGATGCTAACTTTTGCCTGATTAATTTTACTCTGATGAATTCCTAGCTCCCGGCAGAAGGTCCTGTACTGCAAGCTGCACCCCGCTGGGCTGATGTTTAAAATCACGCTGGCAGTTTCCCTGCTTGCACGTTTTGACAGTAAGTCGATACAAATGACTTCCACTGCAAATGCATCTATTGTACGCCTGAGAAGAAAGTTATCAGCCTGAAGAAAAAGAAATACTATTTAGCAGTGATATGCAGCACATTGTTGGCCATACTGCCTGGTTTTCTACAGTTATTTGATCTCCTCTTTTCCACCTAAGTATCAGGATAAGGATGCTTTGAAACAAAATGAGGAAAAAAAACTGATAGAGGAATTTTTCACTTTGCTTTGATTGAGCATTGTGTAATATTCTTTACGTAATAATGTGTCTTGCTGTCTCGTCCCACTGAGGACACATTCAAGAGAGTTTCTAGCAGAAGAACTCCAGACTAATACTTGCAGAAAGAAAAGAATCAGACCAAAAGCTCGCTGTTCAAAAATGAAGCTGAAACAAAACTAATTTGTAGCAATACCACGTCTGAACTCCCCTTCAAATCAAGCCAAAACTAATATATGTGAGGTCTGAAACTACACTTTTTTCCCCTGTATCTGAAAATCCATTAAAGCGTTTGGCACCCTGAACCTGTCAGCAGATGGTGCCCTTGGATATTTTACGTTCTTTTTCTTACACACGCAATTAAATACGTGGGGGTGTGCTTTAATCTTGAATGGGTAATGTTAATTTTTACCACTAGTTTGACTTACAAATTCCTCCCACAGAGGAACATTATTACTAGCTAGGAGCATTCCATAAAAATCTTAGTACCCACTTAAAAATCTTAATATAAAATACCTAATTTTATATATATAAAACCATGCACAGAAACAGCAACATACTAAACGTTTTTAACTCTTAGTAATATGCTTCTGTTTATTCATTGTAAGCAAATAAACTATTACTCCTGGGTTTTTTTTAAAAAAGTACACAGAGCTGAGTTACCTATTTGTATGTCCACTTTAATTTATATAAATAAATAAATGAAATGAAATCAGTATCGTTGTGCAGGAACTTTTCTGGTTCCTGTTCCATAGCTGTCCGTTGCAAGTCACCTGTCATTTACGGCTTTCTTCTGACAACATTTTGATAATCCTTCTCCTTTTTAAGCAGTCATACCCATATGCCATGATTTTTCTGTAACTGTTTCTACTGTTGAGTGGTTTTAGGCGATTTGCCTGAGATTGTAAGTTCTGGTTTGAAACAATGAACTTTATCTCGCTCTAACCCTGATTCAGAAGCTACACCTTACATTCAAAAGAGTGTAGAGCTGTAAAAATAAACTTTAAAGTAAGATACTGGGCCTGAAGTTAGTCGCCTAGACTCTGTTAATGGATCCATGCAGAGAATGGTATGAGATCTGTTTTAAATCAGCAAACTAGCTTAATTAACCAGGCAGAACTGAGTACTGAAAACTGAGGATGTCCGTTGTAAGATGTTGCTCCTGGGATGTGTGCATTCTCCTGGGCTTGCTCTCATGGCCAGTAGCACGTGTGTGACAGGGAGGGAGATGGCTCAGTTAGCAATTAACACAGGAAAAGTAAGTATCTCCCACGTATGCATAGATGTGATTCAAGTGAAACAGCTCCCAGTTACAAAAGCGCTGGGGACAGCCTATGAGGGGGAGTGGAAATCCATTGCCTGAAGCAGAGATGGAGAGCAGGATAGTGGCAGTCTGGATTCAGAGACCTGAGCTGCTGCGGTAGTTGCTATCAAATTATGCTTCTTGCCAGAGATAAGATAGCTTGTAAAGTAAAGCTTGTAAAAATGTGCCATTGCACTTGGAAACCGCATGACAAAACCCAGTACGGGAGCAGGGACCGGAATCCAGAAGTCCCTGGTTTGGGACCTGAGAGGCTGCCAAAGCCTTTATTCTCTCAGGTCCTGTGAATCTTGCATCCTTTTCTGTATCATTTCACAATGACAATGAACAAAGTGACAAAACTGGCTTACACAGTGGCAACTAAAACACCTCCATGGGAAGTGGAAAGAAAGACATTGTGGCTGTCACTGCATTTTGTGCAGAGATGAATTCTGAGGCTCCCCGCAACAGAACGCATGGACGTGGGCAGGTATCTCATCCCTGGACAATATGATATCCCTGGACAAATGAGATACCTGGCAGGTATCTCATCACACCTGGATGTGTGACCGAGGCACCGAGGGGCTCAGCTCTGCCAAGGCATTTCAGGGAATTAGCTGTAAAAGTGGGTTTAAATTGTCTGATTTTTTTTTTTTTTTTTTTTACAANTTTTTTTTTTTAAAAAAAGGGGTTGTCAGACTGATAGTTGTACATTTAGGTGCCTGCTTTTGAAGTCAAGCGTTAAGCCACGTAACTTCTACTCCAAGGGGCAGAAGCCACTGTATGGGCGCACACAGCCTGGGATATCACTAGGTGGGAATCCAGGGGTCCTGATTTATTCCTAAGGAGAGACATGTACAGTAGAACTGGTTCGAATTTTTTCCCATTTTTCCCACCTTAAGTAGCAAAAGGGGAAGCAGCGGGGGGAATGAAAACTCCAGGATGAATACATCTGGGAAAAAAACAACGCCATGAAAAAATTACTGCTGAAAGTGACAGCAGAGTGGGTGGATAATAAGCCCAAATACAACTTCAAACAACTTCCCTGAAGGCAGGCTCTGACAAATATAGGATTGTATCAATCCAGGGGTAGAATCAAGAAATTCCAGGAGGGATTTCATTGCTTGAAAAGGAGCTAAATGAGCCTCTCCTGTGGAGAACCAGGCAAATAAATAAATAAATAAATAAGTACAATCATATGACAACCGCTAGGTTTGGGTATCCAAACAGTTGCAAGTAATTAAGTACCGAGGTAGGATGAAGGGAGAGCAAAAGGATGCTCTCTTACTGCAGTACTGTGGTATTCGAATCACATGTACATTAAGAACACTGTTAATTTACATAATCACTTCTCTTTCTTCTCTTTTGTGGCTCATTTTACTTTTTTATTCTTACTGTTCTGAAATTTTATGACCTTTCAAACTGGTACAAAACTAAGCGCTGAAGAGACTTTCTGTGCTAAACTATCGATAACAGACAATTTTTCTCTGACGTGTATTAAACATCCTCCCTCCTCCTATTTTTCTGCCATTTCATTAGGAGATTGATTATTAGGAACTGTTTATCACGTCTTAATAAAATACATTCAAGACATCCATGTAGCTTTGTCAGACATGTACAAACCTTCTACTACTGTTCTAGATGAGCGGCTTACTAACATCAGAATTCCTGGTACAGTTTCTTCCTTCTTAAGTGCACCAAAATGCTGTTAACAGCTATCCATGTACAGTGAGCGTTGTAGACATGCAGCATGATCTGACTCCAAGTATCAAAGAACTTTGATGTCGGCATTAGAAGCACAATGTAATTCTTTACCTGAAGTTGGTTCAACAAAGCAGAGCCCCCTTGCCTTGCTCAGTAGTTTTTAATTAGGACTGCACGCTAGGTTACCAATAATCCACCAGCAATCCCTTGCATATACCTTGCCTGAGGGGAAAAGCTGAGTGCTACCACTTAGGACAAAAACATTTTGTTTCGATTTGCCAGCGCTCTAGCCTCTTCCTTCCCAAATCCCAGCTACCTTCAGCCCAGCTCCTGACAAGAAGAAAAGCCAGTAAATTACCTTTGTTTCCTCTGTCTTTTTGGTGTGAACGTTTCATACAAGCGTCAATAAGCTGTGCCCCAGGTAACCTCTCTCGTCGAGAGAGGCTGCCCAAGTACAGTCATTTGGGAAATCTGTCCATGAATATCTCATGGTTTAGGTTATCCCAGGATTTACTTTTGCCATAACACAATGCTCCCTTGAACGTGCTCGCTCTTGAGTTGTTCTGCTGCTACCTAAAATTTCTGCAGGTCGTACCACAGAGAGAGGAGGAGGAGGAAAGGAGCAGAAGAAAGGGTCTCTGATGACCCACCTGGAGAGCGGTAAGAGTCATGGAGGGAATGGAAAGGAACTGTGGGCGAGGAGGGCAGCAAGGGAGCCCAAATTCATGGGGAGAAGCCACAAGCATGAGGGCAGGAGAGGGATTCTTTACAGCTCTCCGACCAAACGATGCTCCAAGGTAATTGGGAGTATCAGTTAAAGCAGGCTTTTTCGTCCTAGCTAAATTAAAGTGATGATTTTGAATCTCCAGGAAAGAGTATGCTGTAATAATTACTATTAATGTAATAATTAGCATGCTAAATAAGAAAATGCTGATTATTGTGAAATCTGAGCAGTGGCAATGGCCACGGAAAAGCTGGAAAGCTGGACTACCGAAGTCCATTTCCCTGAAGGAGTAATAAAAAGCCTCTGACTGGAAATAGTATGATATAATTTGAGGTCTTTGTAACACATCATCTTTTTGTTCCCACATCTCTGGCAAACCTCCATCTCTCTATATACATAATTTTCTATAATAACAACTATTATTTCAAGGAATCGGTTGTTATGTTAAAAAGTCTTCCCTACCGTTTATCGTGTTTCCCTGGCATGTGTTGCTAACAAGCCCCGTATCACATGCAGCACTTTAAAATGGTTTATAGGAGAAAGCTTTTCATAGCCCCCCGAGTACGATGCAAAAATGAATGCACCCTTATACACACAGTTCCCAGCTGCGAACTTCTCATGGTATAGCCATGTGTCCCTGGAAACACACAACACATTAGATGCGTTATCCTTTGTACCTGAGAGAGGTCACTCTCAGGGATTTCCACCAAATGAATTAAATTGCCTTCATTTCTTTTAACTTTTGCCAGTAAAGCACGGGGTATGCCTTCAAGCGGTGGTAATTTTGTTCCTTATACTTCTAAAATCTGTTTTGAATAACCATGTATGTTTTCATTAAACATATTAAAGTCAAATCCTCTAAATGTTCTATTAAGATGTTGGCCTCAGTGATGATTTGCATAATCAATGACAGGTAAAATAAAATGGCTTTATTGTCGATGTCACGTTGCTTTCGGTCCCTTTCCTCATTTTGTGAAATACAGTATATAGGAATATCAAATCTAGTTTTTCAGTACCATTCACTATTTCTCTACCTTTTTAATGTATATTACATAATTCCCCATTATGCAGAATCTTTTCTTAAGTTATTATATTCCAAGCTTTCGATGGCATCGTATCTCATTCATTTCTCTTCTATAAAAACTACACATTGCAGTGAGACATTCACAATGATATACGAGTCTTTGTCTTTGGTAAAGGTAATTTACTGCCATGGGATATTAATATTCCTCTTGATACGCCATTCTCTATTGCTCATTCACCCGGTTCACCGTGGCTAACTGAAATTCCTCAGCCTAATCTTACAATAATGAGGGGCTTGTGATTTTGCATTACATCAAAACACTGCAGCCATATGGTCAACTTCTTTTTCTGTCTTTTCAATAAACACGGTAACAACTCCATTTCATACACTGGAACCTGGCAGCACACCTACTATTGTTTTTGTCATATTTTCTCTATTTTTTTTCTCTCGCGCAGCCTGTTTTTAATCAATGGCAGCCGTATGCCTTCCAGGTTGCGATCGCTTCGCTTCATGCGTAGCCTCCCGTGTGTGACATTATACCAGCCTTTTTTCCCAGTACAAGCACATTTTAATCAACCAGCTCTTCCCTCCCTACTGTGCCGCTGATGCTCTGAGAAGACTCCAGCAGATTGCAGAAATACTACGGGCCGTGCTCGGCATTTCTAATTCTGGAATGATAATTCAGCTGCAATTTGGGTGAGCGTACTGCAAGGCAGTCTGGGCTTACTATGACATTTCACAAGTGTTTAATTACGATGGCTGTGCCCTAAAGCCTTTTCGGGAAGGAGTATGAGTCAGCACAACCCTAGGCCACCTTCCCTTGGCCAAACATCCACCATGACTATGGCTGGTCTCTGCGGCCCCTTGCACGCTGCGACACGGCGGCCTGCAACACTTGCTCTTCATTATATGTTACGCCAAAACATTGTTTGCAATTGAGGCTGCACTTTTCTTAACCAAGTGTTTGAAAGTACATCTAAGGGGGGTTAAGCATCACCATCCCTACGTCGGAGGAAGCGCTGGGCACCAGGCGTTAGTTGGGGGAGGCATCGTCGGTGCCTCCAGCCAGGTAGCACCCAAAGGAACGTGCTGGATGCCCGAGGTCCGTAACTGCTTTTGTGAAGAGCTGAGCTGCTCCACGGCCCGGCATCAAACTTTGAGAGAGGTGGCGGGAACGTCCCCTTCCCTGCCAGGCCTGGGGCGGCCGGAACACATGGGGATGTGAGGGAGGTGCTTCTGCCCCTCAGGTCCGCTCTGGTGGGACCCCACCTGGAGTGCTGTGGCCAGTTCTGTGGCCAACAACATAAGGAGGACATGGAATGGGTCAAGAGCAGGCCACGAAGATGATGAGAGGGCTGAAGCCCCTCTGCTGTGAGGACAGGCTGAGAGAGTTGGGGTTGTTCAGTCTGGAGAAGAGAAGGCTCCAGGGAGACCTTAGAGACCCTTCCAGTATTTAAGGGGGCTACAGGCGAGATGGAGAGGGACTCTTTATCGGGGAGTGTAGTGACAGGACGAAAGGTAATGGTTTTAATCTGAAAGAGGGGAGATTTAGATTAGATATTAGGAAGAAACTCCTTACTGTGAGGGCGGTGAGCCCCTGGCCCAGGTTGCCCAGAGGAGCTGTGGCTGCCCCATCCCTGGAGGTGTTCAAGGCCAGGCTGGACGGGGCTTTGAGCAACCTGGGCTGGTGGGAGGTGTCCCTGCCCAGGGCAGGGGGGTTGGAACGAGATGATCTTTAAGGTCCCTTCCAACCCAAACCATCCCATGATTCCACGACGCTGCGGCCTCTCGAGCGGCCCTTCCCCTGTCAGGGCGGGCGGTGGGAGGAGCGGAGAGCCCTGTCAGAACGGGAGGGAGGGACCGGGGCGGGCTCCGGCGGGGGCGCTCGGCCGGGGCCCGGACCCCCGGAGGGAGGCGGCCGGGATGCGGTGCGAGAAGATGGCGGCCCCGCCGCCGCCGCCGCCTCCAGGCGGCTCGGCGGGGGCTTGTATGGGGTTACGGCGGCGCTGCCAGCGGTTGCTCTACTGGGTGCCGGTCCTTTTCATCTCCAGCATCCTCTGCTGGTCCTACTACGCCTATGTCACCCAGCTCTGCCTCCGTGAGTGCCGCCGGGGCGGCGGGCGGGGA
>VYZM01001990.1:578604-602944 GCA_013398915.1 Dromas ardeola | reverse complement strand
GAGAGCGCAGCCTCCCGCCCCTGGCCGGGCTGGTGACTGGCCCCCTCAGCCCGGTCCCCCCCCCCACGGTCGTGCTGGGCCTCCGCGCTGCCTTGTGTGTGTGTGTTTCCCCCCCACACCCCCGCCATTTAGTCGCCGGTGGTCTCCGGTTCATTCGGGAAAGTCCTCCCGACCGTGCCCCCTTGGCTCTTCGGTAGCCTGAGGCGAATAATTCATGGCGTTGGGTGTTTGGGTGAATTTGAGTTGTCGAGCTGGGAGGGTTTATTAAATGCCGGGCTCGCCGGGCTTCCCTTGAATTGATTTCAGTTTCTGTTGGGGTGTAGAAAACAACTTGAATCCTAGGAGCTAACGTACGGAGTGCTGATGTGTTGTGGGCGGCATTATGATAACGGCACAAAGGAATAGAAATCGGTGTTCGTCTCCCCTTTCCCCTCTACTCTAGGTGAGGTTCTCAGTGACCGTCGGTCATTTAGCGTCTGTGCAAGGAGCAGCGCTGAGGGGAAAATACCCAGCTCAAGCTGAGTCCGTCCTGGGGGTGTTGGTCGTCAGACGGCTGGTTATGAGCCAGCAGTGTGCCCAGGCGGCCAAGAAGGCCAACAGCATCCTGGCCTGTATCAGGGATAGTGTGGCCAGCAGGACTGGGGCAGTGATCGACCCCCTGTACTGGGCACTGGTGAGGCCCCACCTCGAGGGCTGTGTCCAGTTTTGGGCCCCTCACGACGAGAAAGACATTGAGGGGCTGGAGCGTGTCCAGAGAAGGGCAACGGAGCTGGTGAGGGGTCTGGAGCACAAGTCTGGTGAGGAGCGGCTGAGGGAGCTGGGGCTGTTCAGCCTGGAGAAAAGGAGGCTGAGGGGAGACCTTCTCGCTCGCTGCAACTCCCTGAAAGGAGGGTGTGGAGAGGTGGGGGTCGGTCTCTTCTCCCAAGTAACAGGCGACAGGACAAGAGGAAACGGCCTCAAGTGGTGTCAGGGGAGGTTTAGGATGGATATAGGGAAAAAAATTCTTCACCGAAAGGGTTATCAAATGTTGGAACAGGCTGCCCAGGGAAGTGGTGGAGTCACCATCCCTGGGGGTATTTAAAAGATGAGTAGATGTGGTGCTGAGGGACGTGGTTTAGCGGTGGTTTTTATCAGTGTTAGGTTGGTGATTGGACTCGATGATCTTAAAGGTACCTTCCAACCTAGACGATTCTGTGATTCTGTATGCCTATATAACTTTGTCAGACTTCAGCTGTTCATGTTGAAAATCTCAGCAGTCTGGTACCTAATTTTGGATGTTTTTTTTTTTTAACACGAGGTGATAAAATTTTTGTTGTACAGATGCTTGGCTGAGCAATTGAGACATTAAAATGATTGCCAGACCTAGCACTTCTGTTTTGGAGGGAGGTATCAAGACTTGGCGTGGCTCCTATATTGGAGGTGGGCTTTTTACATCTTATTTTCACTAACAACATTCAAATCTGCTAGTTTTACATGCTGCACTTCAACTAGAAATTGGGACTTGAGTTGCTATGCCCTCACAAGAGGAGGACTGAAGTGTCTGCCTCCAGCGCAAAGAAGAGAATTGATTGTCTGGAAAGTTGTGGAAGAAGTTGACAGAGAGAGCCTGGAAAGGGGAGCTGTAAGCTGACATGAGGAGGGCAAGGATGTTTTGGGGGAAGTGACCATCTTTGGTTAACATCTGTCTTAATGTACCTGGCCCCGTGATGCTTACACAGTACAGTAGGCTTGATTCGGGTGCTACTGTGTGAGCGATCTACTATATTTTTTCTTCTGAGTAATTCTGTGTAACAGGGGAAAGGTTTTATCTTATCTGAAAGCGGGTACCTCTTAAGGAAATGGCATATTTGAAACTTGCTTCAAGCTATAAACCATTATTCCTTGAGAACCACTTGAAGCAAAAGGCCTACGATGGGAGGGGAGGAAGAGGGAATCCTGGGGCTCTGCTAAAACATCTTTTACTGAGTTCTTTTCTGTTGACAAAGGGGATTTTTTTTTTTGTTTCCACCACCACTACCACTGCTTCCCCATTCTGCCTGACTCACCAGTTTTTGAATTCAGCATAATAGCTGTCTGCAAATTCCGCTCGTTCCATCTTTTATCTATATCTGGATGTTTTCTCTCGTTTTTGGCATATTAAGATAAAATAAACTTATGTCTTGTCTTACTAATGAATATTTAGTGTAAACAACAGAAGGAATAGCTAACAACTCTGAGAACGAAAGCCAACGGCAGGAATAGACTGTAAGCATTTCAGTGCTTTGAAGCCAGCCTGTCTACTCAGTGCATCTTATATTCCTGCAGCACTGACTGCTAAAACGGACATATATAGCTGCTTATTTTACTGCAGCTTGCTGTCATTGATGCTAATGACAACGTACAGGGAACAGTGTTAACCATTGTGCAGTAGGACTTAGCAAGGACTTTGCACAGTTGCAGTGTGAGTGGTTTATATGAGCTTTTACTAACGAGAAAGTGTTTCAAACATAGTATTTTGAATGTTTTTTGCAATTTCAACTGAGTGTTGTAGGTGTGACATTGTGTTTTTTTTAAAAAAAGGAAAGAAAAAGTCTACTAAGATGATCCCTTTCGTGTCTAGAGCTAAGTAGTTACAGTACTGAGTATCATTTTAGAAACAGAAAAAGGAATCCACAACTTTTAACTGTAGTATTACCATGTCTAGAGTTCTGTCTCTTTTGTTAGTGGATTCAGTTAAGTGCTCACACTGCTTTAACCTTTAAGGAAAATGAGAAACAATTACCTTCTTCCTGCTGGTTATAGAATACTGGAATTAAATGTGTAAATGAATTGGTTTTAAAACACCTGACTAAAAGTTGCTTCTCTCTAATCCAGTTCCATTCTCTTGATTTTCCGAGTATTGTCATGTCACAACCCCCATCTGGCAGTAGTAGTTGTCTTTTTCCCCCAGATAACTTCCTTTGTGTTTAAAATGAATGGCTGTTTAAGTATTCTTTCTCCTAAAAAAACTTGAGTGTGTTTATGAAAATCTGCGGGTTACAAATTTGTTGTTCTTCGTCTAAAAAAGATGAGGAAATGGCGATGTACAACGAGTACATTGAACTTTGATAGCCAAAGCTACTGAAATTTCAACCTAGGATATAAGGAACAGCAGTAACTTGAAGTGCAAACAGAATTCTTTCTCCCCACTTCTGCATCCGTGTGTCTGTACTCAAGAAAGGCATACTGGATTCTGTAAACTATTTTCAAAGTTTCCTTCTTTGGTGTATCTCTAACTTGGGTTAGTAGAAGTGTAAGGGACTTAGAGTAGTTATCCACTTCATATTTTGGGTAAGGCAGAACCAGTACTTACTTACAGTTTCTGATAGTTGTCAGAAATGTTCTTGACAAACTCAGATGTTGAGATCCTCTTTGGTTTTTTGTTCTGTTTTGTTTTGTTTGCCTGTCAGTTCGTGATTTGGATTTGCATACAAGAAGCAAAATGTGGAAATTTGACAGTGCGGGGACAGACGTTTTTAGTGAAAGTATCAACTGTGCTGATGAAAGGGTTATCCAATAAATAGAAATTGGTTGTGTATGTTCAGTTTTGATCCATTTTATACGTGTCACTAATTTTAATTCCAAGGATAATGCTCTTGTTCAGGGAATCCTGACCAAAAACGCAGCTTGAATGTGTAATTTTGAAGAAGGAAAATAGATTTGCTGTGGAACACAAAAACAAGCAATAAGCATTTCCTGACTGCTTCAGTGAAGAGAAAGGGAGGAAATATTGCCACCTGGTGAGTGATTTGCCCGATTTGGAAAAGAATAAGTAACTTCAGCACAGTTGAAGAGGGGGGACAACAAGACATTCCCAATACAGTCAGGAGAACTCATAAGCAACATCTTTGGTTTTGGAGTAGAATATGCGACTGGGATCTGTCTACAGCTGCCCTCAGTATGGAACAGAAAAACGTGGAATAATACCCAGCTGCTAAAGGTGTTGATGATTGTGAAAGATTTTTGCTGGAGGATCAGATTGATTAGTGCTGAATCGAGGATTTTGACTCTGTGTAACATCAGTGGAATGGAATTATAGCAGGATAAAAAGCTGCTTAATTCATCACAGTTTAGAGGCAGAATTCATGCCTGCCCTGTAGGCATGGCACAGTGTCATCAGGGGATCAGAAGAGGCTGAAAATATGGACACAGAAGCTGGTAGAGAAAAAAGAAAAAAAAAAAGGAAAAAAAAAAAGGTGAGGCCCAAGTTTTGGTCAGCTGGATTTGAGCTCTTTGCTCAGTATGTTCTCCAAATGGATCAAAGGATTTGTGGTAATTGCTGCTTATGCCTTGTAATCGCCTACAGCTTACATTTGGCTATGGAAATACAAGTGCATTTTAACACTGCAGTTGGCTATTGTCAAATAACAGTTAAATACCCTGTCTGTACATTAGCTGCTAAGGTAGCAAAGGACTTTGATCAAAGCAAATAGCTATTTTTATACCATATTTTGCAAACACCACGGTTTTTTCCTCTTCTGAGATCCCTGGTTACTTTCAGAAACGTTTCAAACCTGACAGCTGAAGTGAAATTGGCTTCTGAATTTTAGCCAGCAGTACTCCTGTGCGTTTATCAAATTTCATTTGATTTCTTTCTCAGACTTTCAGAGGCAGCTGCCATTCTCCGCTTCTGAAATTGAATTTAAGTCTGTGTTAACTAGGACTGCTTATCTCTCCCTGTAGTGCCTAGTGTACTACCTATAAGTTTTGTGCCTTGAAATTTAAACTATGGCTTTAAGTTGAGAACATAAGGTCTATGGTGAAGATATAGTTATTAGGTAAGATAGTGTATTCGGTTAAAGATTTAACACTGCTTGAGACATGACAGCTTAAATAGATGTTTGTGTCAGGGCGCACTCTTCGTTTGCTAAACACAATCTGGTCATACAATTTCTCTAGAAGTAGTCTTCAGTCTTCACTTAGTCCTTGTGACTTGGAAAGTAAACGGGATGTTTGTAAAGAAGAAAGATTAGATCAATCCTTAGTCATGGTCAATTCAAAAGCAGTGGTTTTGTGACCTTACATAAAGGTACCAAATAGCAGCTTGCTGCTGGGTAGGTGGGCGGTGAGGTAGTTTGATGGGTTTAAAATGAATTTACCGAAACATTCACAAATCCTGTCAAATCCAAATGTATGGGTTATTGGTGACTACTTATGCCAATGTTAAATCTCCCATAAATATTTCTGTTACTTTTGTACAGAAGCGAAGCACTGGTGGCAAAGTCGCCACCTTGTCACTCTGAATCAATGCAAATCGCTGGTCTGTCTAGTAAAGAGGTAGTTTTTATTGCAAGCGCTGATTTTTTTCTGAAGGACTGTTGCAGACAAGGATAGAACACTTGTCACAACTATAAAACACTTTTATGTGTACAGAGAGCTGAGTTAAACTGCATCTATAGATCAGTGTTTTACAGCTTCAAATACTCTATAAAGATAAAATACGTACTTAGTTTTGTGAATGAGATACAAGATGTTAAACTGTATAAAAGTTTGAGAGAAACAGCTATTTATAGATGTGGCTGCAGAGTCTCTGAATCAGATGTATCTTATTTTCCCATTGCAAAGCTTTAAATATTTAAAAAATATACATAAAATATGGAAGCGAGATTTTGCATATCCACTTCCATCAAAGCTTTAAAAAATTAATTGCTTTTTCCAGTCTTTTTTTTTTTCCCTTCTTTTTATCTAACCATTACATTTACTGTTCAGGAGCTTTGATTTTGGGTTCAGAAGTCAAGCAAAATTTAATGTTAGAAACCCAATGCAAATTTTTTACATTAATTTTATCTTCCAAAATCTTTCGGGGTATATGGTAGCAATGTGTCTTGCCGAGTCTCTAGCTACATGGAAATGGATGCCTACTTAATTTTCCACAGGTGAGTGCTAATAAGGATTTCTAGAGAAAATAAGCCATAGTTCAAGAAACGGGAAATCCATTTCTGTCACTGAATTAAGGTCTGACCCAATGCAAGATGCCTAGCAATGTGGCTTCTCTTCTTGGCAAACTATTTGGTGGTGGAGTTGTAGCAGGCAGTTTTGAGATACTGTGGTGCCCCTTTGCTTGCCAAGGCAGCATTCCCAATGCTTGATGGCTTTCTCCCAGTGAGGAGGACTACCGCCAAGTGTGGGATGAATTCCCCAGGCTTCTCCGGGTGTCCTTTCCATCCTGGACTTTTTCCTGTCTTTTATAATACAATTTTCTGTCCTCAGCCACTGTTGTTTTTTGCAAGCGCAGGCTGTTTGGCAGCGTTGACTACTGAATGTGCTGTTCCTGTTTCTGGCTGCCTGTGGCTTAGGGCGAGCAGAGAACGATGTTTCTGGCTCAGGAAATTGGCATCTACGTTGGCTGAAGTCCTGCGTATGTCCTAGCCTGGTCCCTAATTCTGGTGAGCACCGTCTGCAAGCTGCATAATGAAACAGAGAGGCTCTAATTATGTGCTAGTCTGCTGGTACTGAACTGTAAATGGCATCCTGACGCCTTAGCAGTGGAAGGCAGCTTCTTAGTGAAATTGGCCCCTGCAGTATCTTAAACGAACAGAGCTGTAACTTTTTAATGACTTCTTGGAGACAGGTCATGGTTTTATAATTATCTCCATCTCTGAATATATGGGAGTATTATTCCATTCCTCCCTCAAAGGGTTTTGCCCTGTTTTCTCCCAGATTGTAGAAATTGCTTAATGTTTGGGATTGGTGTGTCCTTGGTGTTTATTTTAGTCATTGTAGACATAAATGCTTTTTACCCTTATTATTTATATGCTGTTTGACTACCAGTGAGTGAATTTGCAGCATTTAAGCTGGTATTTATTAATGACAGGATGCACAGTCTGACCTACTTTTCTGTTCACTGCTAGCAGTGAATATAACCCCTTGGAAGAGAAATGAGAAAACTGCAAGAAAGACTCGTATAAGTGATTTACAGAAGACTATATGGTCAAATACTATTGAATAATACAGCAAAGCTGTATCATTGGATCTACTGAAAAATACAAAATTTGGTTTAAATAAATATATCATGTGTGCTGTTCAGAAGTTGGGGAAAATAGCAAACGTTGCTTTGATCAAATCCAAAATTAGAGGGATTTTTTCATGTTAGAAAATTATTTTCCATTAAATAGTGTGATTTTAGAATGATAAGCATATTGTGGTTACCCTAAGAAGTCTTTGTATAGTGGTCATTCTACAAATAGAGAAAGTTTAATTTTTAAGAGAAATTTAAGACAGAATTTGATTTGTAAGGCTTCCCTCCCCGCCCCCCGCTGGTCAATTCTGCCGCATTTGTGCAAAAAAACCACAACCAACCCCCAAAAAAACCCTTTATTTCCTCCCTGGTCCTGTGGTGTTGCACGTGTGTCTCCTGTACTTTCCCACACATTATACCTCCTTCAGGGAGTCTTTGTCAAAGGTGATTTAAAAAGGTGTAAGCAGAAGGAGTAATACTTCACTTTGTGAAAAGCTGCAGGTTCTTGGATATCTTCTGTATTCCTGTGTGTCACTGCGTGTGGGGTTGTCTGTTAAGCAGTGCAGCCAGTCTCCTCGTAAACACCAGTTGCAGTGAGGCTGGAGAAGATGGTAAGATTGAAGATAGTGACTGGCATCTCTCTTCAGCTTTCCTTCTCTGACTTTGGTCTCTTACGGTGGTTGCAAGTCAGAAGCGTATGAAATAACCCTGGAGTTTTATCAGGTGGTAAAAGAGATTAAAATGACAAGGTGTATATATATATATATATATAAAAAATAGTTCTCACCTTGCTGGGATTAACTGGGCATCTTTGAGCACTTAAATTTTAGCCTTCATGGTCCGCAGCTCCTGACTGTCAGACACATTCCAAATTAGATTCCTCAAAAGCTGAAAAGATGGTCCACCACGCAGGTACAGACTCTGAAGAGCGCACTTCATCCCGGAGGTGAACAGAGATTTTGAAAGGCTGTAGGCTTGCAGTCAGATAGAAAGTATTAAATTTGCATTTATTAGTTGTATTGGTTCTTTACTTACAGACGTAAGTAAGTAAAAGTCTCAAACTCATCGATTAATACATTTTATCCAAGGTTAAGGGGAGGAAAAAAGATGACAACTGCCTTCACAGCAATGTTCTCTGCCATTCCCTTGTTAGGAGAGGAAAATACCACAAATTCTTGTGAAGGGTTGGTTTTCTAAGTAGGTTTTAGTTTGAAACTGGTGATTCTGCAATGTATGCTTGGCTACGGCTTTTTAATTAGCAGAGAGTAGTTACTCCAGGAAGACTGGCAAAATTTCTGCACACTTTGCTGATCATACCAAGTGGAGAAAGAAAATCAGCATTTGTCTGTTGGCTGGTTTGTCCTAATCTGAGAGCTCCAGCACTTTTAAATCACACATCAATTCTGAAGATGTCCTTTGTTTTTTTTTCTGGTGGATGACTGTTTATTTAAAATTGCACAGTTCGTGTGCATTATTGTGCTGCATCATCTCTGCTCCTCAGAGTCAAACGTGCATACCTGTTCCCTCAGCTTCCCTCTAGAAGTTTTCTAGGTGGATATTTAGCTTATCAAACTCTAAAGATTTCTCCTGGCTGAACTAGAAAACTGAGAGCAGAACAGAGTTTGCTTTATAGTGGCTCATGCAACTTCTGTGGTGTCTTTCTGATTTTGCGAAGATCTTTATAAACGTGGTTATTTACCGTTTTCCCTCAAGTCAGGTAGATGCTCATTGTGGTAGAGGTATAGTCAAATCTCCATTTTAATAGACCTGTTCTATAATTATAGAGTTGTGGAATAATTCATGTTTGAGAGGACCTCAGCTCATCTAGTCCTGCTTCCTAATCAAAGCAGGGTTAGGTGTGAGGTCAGGACAGATTGTTCAGGGTTTTATCCGGCAGAATCTTGAAAAGCTCCAGAAGTGGAGACTGTACAACATGTCTGCACAACTTACTCCACTAGTGGACTGTTCTCATGGTGGAAAAGTTTTTCCTTGTATCAAATCTGATCCTCTCATTTAAACTTAAACCTACTGGCTCTTGTCCTCCCATCCTGTGCCTTTATGAAGAGCCCAGGTCCACCTGCTCGATGCCTCCCTGGAGGTCCTGTTAGGTCCTCCCAAAGCCGTGTCTTCTACAGGCTAAACAAGCCCTGGCTGTGCAGCCTCTGCTCAAAGGATGAATGATCTGGTCCCTACCAGCTTGGTGGTTGTCCCCCTGGACTTGTGTCTTTCTTGTATTGGGGGTCCCAAACCTGGGGCAATGTTCTGGATGTGATCTGAATCCTGCGTAGAAGGGGATAGTCCGTCCCCTTGACCGACCTGCCATGCCCCCGCTAATGCAGCCCAGGAGGCTGGTGGCCCTCTCTGTTGCCCGGGTGCTGCTGGCTGTTGTTCAGCTCGCTGCCCACCAGCACCCCCACCGCCCCTTCCACAAAGCCGCCTCAGCCCCGCCGTCCCCAGCCTGTATCGTTGCAGGGGATGTTTCTTTACAGGTGCAGGCCTTGGCCTTCGCCCTTGCTGAATCTCATAAGGGTCCTGTTGGCCTGTTCCCCCAGCCTGTCTGGGTCCCTCTGGATGGCAGCCCTGCACACGCGCGTACAAGCTGGTGTCCCCAGGGTGGTGTCATCTGTAAACTCGATGAATGTTCAGTCTTCCAGAGCATTAATTGAGGTGTTGAGCAGCACTGGTCCCATGGCACATCCTTGCGTTTTGCAAGATATATTTAAATATAAGTGACTCACTCTATCAACAAGCCTGAGTTTAATACATGAAAGTAGGACGGCGTGGCCTTTCAAGTTGCCTTTTGCCTGCTGTTTGAAGACCAGTTTTGTGCAGACATTTTTGTTAGGAAAACAAGAGTGGATGAGAGATCCATATAGCTACTGTCCTCTTGCTTGCAATTGTAGGTGCCAGTATATTACAGTTTGTAGAGTGCTTAACTGGGATGGACAAATGTGTGTTGGAGTGGTTTGGGTGGAAAGGGAAGAGCACCATGAGGTTTTGATCACTTGGGAGTTTCTAATCTCTCTGAGGTATTTGTTGTGGGGTGGTTATTTTTTTTTAATAATGCGAAAGATTTATTCTCTTTCATAAATGCGGTGACTGATACATACCTGTGTACACCACTCCATGCCTGACATACTTGCACCTTTCTCACTCTCTTACTGTCCCCAAATCCTGTAATCTGTGGACAGTTTCTTAAAGGAAATGCAACTTTTGTCTGCTTTTGGCTTTTATGCCTTAGAGACCTAATGAAGGTATCACGGAATATTGCTGGCAAAACCAGTTCTGGAGTCTGACACCTCCGCCTCAAGAACAGAACATATATAAACAATGAAACTTGGAAGACCACAGTTCTGAAGAATAACTGTTCTTCAGAGATGGTTTCTCTTGGATTAAACTTGGGCTACTTCAGATAGAAGGAGGTGCTTAGTTGCCAGGAACTGAGCTTGGGAGTGGGAGCCAGAAAACATTATAAGCAATTGGCATAAGCTTTAATTTTTTATGTATTCTCGTGATGAACATACACAGCTATACCGTAAAAGCTTGATAGTGTGTGGCCTTAAGCTTGTATTGTTTGATGATTGCTCTTCCCACTTTGCTTGAAAAACAAAAGTTTAAAATATTCGGTTAGATCATTTGTTATTTAAACATCATCTTTACTCTTTCCTTTTTTCTCATTTTTCAGTGACAATGACAAATATTGGAGAAAAAGGTAAGATTTTTATTAGCTGTTTATAAGTAGAATTCATATATCAGGGTAGTATAGTAGTTTACTAGTAGAATTGAGATACAGATCTAACCTGTTTTAAATAAGTACTTTTTTTGTGTGTTCCTCAGCTCCTTTTATTATTCTGCTGTTACTTGATACTGCTTTAGCCATTCCAAATAGATATGAGAAAATTTAGAACTTTTTAATCTTCTTACTGGCTTTCTGAAGTGTCAACTAAAACAATCCTTATATTCTGTTTTTAAAATTTTTTATTCTTAACAAGGAAAGCTCTTGTAAAACCAGGACTTCTAAAGATAAGGAAGACGTTTGTGCAGAGTACAACATACTTAAATGGGAGGTGAATTTTTTCTGCAGTTTCTTTTTAGCCACTGTCTTTGAAGAAACAGAATCCTTCAGATACGTAACCTTTTCAGAAGATAATAAAACTGCCTGATTAGCTGTCATTAGAGTTCCTACCCCAAGGCTGTAGGATGTTTAGATTGCTTTTCCGGATGCTACTTTAATACTACAGCACAACATGGAAGTCTAAAGTGTGGGGCTGCGGAGCTTTTGGAGGAAGGAGTTGTGGATTCGGAGACAAACTGTATGCTTTTTATGTTTGTGGAATTCCAGCAGGTTTTACCAAGTCATTGGCGACCTCCTCACTTAGAAAAAGCACTTGCCAATTGAGAAATGTTTGCCAATTAAGACACATTGCTTGAAAAACTTTTTTCAGTTCTGTCTTCCCTCCCCCGACATGAATGCATAAGCGTATCCGCAAACTTCAGCATCTGCAGCCTCTGAAATAATTTCGGTTTCTTGCTGCTCCATAGTGTGTGTGTGGGGGGGCCAGTGTGGTGTTAGGCATTGCTCACAAAGCACATTAGAATTAACAGCAAAATGCATTTCCGTATTTTTAGCTGCTGAAAGCCTTGGTGAGCATCAGCCAGGAGAAATTTTCCCTGGCTGTATTTCTGCCCTGAGTGTTTTCAGGGGGGAAAACCTGGACAAATGGGGCTCAGCCCTGTTACAGGTTGCTGCGGATTTCCAGGCAACTCTAGCGATGCTAGCTATTTGTAAATAGATTGCCTTCAAGCAAGGGATATGCTATTTGGATTTTTTTCAGAAAATGTGTAAAATAGAAGGATTTCTGCCCGGGTAGCTGCGGACAGCTCTCTTTTTTTTTTGTTTGTTTTGTTTTGTTTTGGGTTTTTTTTTTTTTGTTGGTCTCAAGGGAATTGACGTTCTTTTGTTGGACTCCTAACACCCACAGACCGAGTGGAGCAGCTGGGTAGCCCAGGGTCTCCACTGCGATGCAGGGAAACTGATGAGTAGGTAACCTGGGATAAGTCACTGCTCAGGACCTGGGCCAGGTTGGAGAACTGAGTTGCAAGAGCAAACAAGAAGAGCCCAAGTCTTGTGAAGACTTTAAGGGGGAAACATGGGATAACGTCTTTAGGCTAAAATTTTTGTCTTCCTCCAGTAGTCTTTTTTTTTCAATGTGTGAAAAAGGAATTTTCTTATCAATCACAGTTACCATTATTCTCATAACAATAAAATGTAGATGCAGATTAGTAAACACATAGTGTACAGAACTGATGTAACGTCCCCTACCTTGCCCGCACTTTATGCCATGAATATACTGTTGTTTAAAAAAAAATACTGATTTTGTCTGAGTAATATCAGGGTTTTTTTAGAGTTGATAGAAATGTTCTGATAAGAATGTGGACTGTTCCTGCCAGATGCTTGTACAATAACAAGATGGCGATTTCGTTTGTTGTGCTTCATGTGAAGTATAGTTCTATCACTTACTTATACTGATGAGATTTTTTTCAGTTTATAGACATAGCATATGGCTCTCTTCCCCTGTCACCCCACAAGCTTTGTACAGTGTTGCTCCTCAGATTTTGTTAGCTGTTGTTTATTATTTTTTAACTGCCTGGTGAATAAGAATAAATATTTACTGTGTTGCTGCTTTTTTGAGTAAGCAAACTTCAACACCAGAAGCATTTATTCAGTGTTACTTTTGAGGCAAAATTGCAAAAAATAAGAACATGCTGGGCTACTGTTCCTGCATTTATGCACACCATAATGCGTTATGGAAAATTCTCTAGCACTGAATAGCATTGCATATATAAAAACATGGGCTAACCATACAAGGGCAATATTTCAGATTGTGTAGTGAATGTACACAAGTTTCCCTTTATAATGTTTTTTGATGATCTTAGGAATTTATAAGACTATTTCACCATGTAGCTTCCATATAACCTTGAGCTCTCTATGATCTGAGTTCATCTGTACAGCAGGGAAATAATATTTTTCACTGTTGCTGTCCTTTATTTTCTGCTTCTGTGCCTGAGGAAGAGAAATCCAAGGAAATACTCCTTCTTGTGCATTAGAGCAAGTTAATCAGGGGATACAAGTTTTGGATTTCCTGTTTCCTGTAGTGAATTGCTTAGTACAGTGAGAGCTTTTAAATGGAAACACCTATCCATCCCTGGCAGGCTCTTAGGAAAAGTTAATGTTACCTTCTGTATTCTAGTAAAACAATTTAGCATGGTAAATCTAAGAATAAATCACTGGCTTTGAAGATATAAAGTAGTGAATGAACATTTGAATTTAAAGAACCTTCAGGTTTCTAAAAATCACCATACTATCCTCCCTCCAAAAAATCTAATCAAATTAACTGATTAAGGTTCCTGCTTAGGTATCATTCGCAGATACGCTCAAAGACTCCACTCTAGTCATTCTTTAGGTAGCTATACTTCCTTTCGGGGGGGGGTTGAGGCTTTTGTGTTTTTGTTTGGGTTTTTTTGCATGGCTAGCAGTCTCGCTACATGGTTTATAAACGTAAAAAGCAGAGACGCATCGGTTAAATAGGATTTAACTAATGTGTAAAGGGAGAGTGCTTGCCAGTAATTATGGGGCTCTAATAAGCTATTAACTGTTCCCCTCAAACTTCTGTAATATATGTAGGCTGTATCATGACTTTCCCCACACAGTCTGTATTTGTCTCATGTAAAGTTGCAGTGCAATATCTTTGTTGCAAAGCTTTTGCAGAGGCTCTGTATTTATATCTGTTAGAGTAACTGTGATACGTACAGCATCTGTTCATAAGTACTATAATATCACTGGTCTGTTTGTATTAATTCTGTTCCTTTTTGATTTTAGTTGTGTGCCTGGTTGCTTACCACATATTTTTCATGCTGTTCGTCTGGTCATACTGGAAAACAATCTTTACGCTACCAATGAATCCTTCAAAAGAAGTAAGATAAGCTTTTGTTTCTGAAATAGCCTAGTCAAGTGCTTGTTTTTGTAGTGTTTGAATAACTTAGACTCTAATCTCCTGTAGTTTTACACTGTGTAGAAAAATACAGGTGGTAGTTACAGCTTCTTAATAGGAGTAAGTCAGATTGCAAACAGCGTAATGACCAAGACAAAAGTAATTACACCTTCTCTAAGTTTTAAAGGTTTTTTAATATATTTTTTAAAGTAGATAATATTTATCATATTAAGAAGAAAAAAACCTCTCCACTTGAAAAATATGAGTTATTTGAACTAGCAGCTTAATTCTTTGCATGGGAATATAATACTTTTATGTGGGCAAAAAATTCATTTCCCTGTGTTTAAGACTTATATTGCCTGTCAGCATCTGTCTGTTGTCCTCTGAATTAAAGCTTCTCCCCATCTGTTTTGGTATGAAGGAACTTGGGGGTTGTGGCGTGAGTGCAGAACAGGTAAACTGTTGCTGGAAAGCCACAGCTGGCTAAGCAGGAAGGGAGCCAGTACAGAAAAATGGAAAAGAGGAAAAGAGTAAATATATACCCCAGGTATAAGTCCAGATAGTACAGAAGTGTAAAGAAGAAGGATCCAGTTGTCTTGGAGAATATTAAGACACAAAACCATATTTGACATGATGTAACCTCAGAATAATTGCTTTTATTACAGCATTGGGGATTTTTATAACTTTAATTTCACATTCCTTCTAACATTTAAAAAAAAGAGAAAACTGTCAATAGCCTTGATGAGAATCCTCCCCATGCAGCGTGGTACAAGCAGCGCAACCTTTTGGCCTCTTTCATCCTGTCTTTGAACCAAAACCCCACAGTCCTCAGTAGGTGCTATGTCACGCAACCTCTGAGGACAAGAGGAGTCATGCTATGGCTGCTCTGGAGTTTGAAATACCCACAAAACCAATACTTATTTCGGCACAGACTCGTAACTCTAGCTCCTATAACTACCATGCCAATACAAAATAAATAGCTTGTGATTTCTGCTGTCTGTTCTGTGGAGGTTCTTTTCTGAATAGTTTTCATTCGCTAATAAGATACGTAATTGTGGAAACAAGTAGATAATTCAAAGTAATTGCATCTTCCTTGAATTTCACACTGCAGTTTTTACTACAGCTTGGGGCAGAGAGGAGCAAAATAAATTAAGAATCTGTTTCATTTGGTAATTACATAGCAAAATATATGCATGTATATGGTGACTGTAGCGATAATTAGGAGCGTTTTCAAATCAATGGGCTGATGCCAATAAAAGACTTCCAAAACATTTTGACAAATCCTTCGTAATTACAGTGGGATTCCAAAGCCCTCATACAAAGCTACTGGAGAACTTCAAATGGGGTATTAAAAGTATTGAAGTTGGGTAATAGCAAGCAATGTGTGGTGTTTCTGTGTTCTTTGAATTTACACAGTGTTGCTGGCAGTAAGTGACATCTTTGTTGTTCCATGTCTTTTTCCTAATCTACCAGAGCAGTATTTTTAAAATTTAATTAGGGTATTTGGTAATGTTAAGTTACTGCTTGGCTTCCAGTTTCTAGGGTGAAGTCTGTAAATGTAAAAGAATGTATTTTCAACTTAACTGAACTGACTTATCAACTATAGCAAATACTCATTTGAAAAATTAAAAACAGACAGAGCTTTTGTGTTTTGTTCTCATGAATGCTGCAGCTGGTGCAAACCACAGAGCCTGAGAAACTCATGCTAAACAGTGAGCTCTGTCAGGAAGGTAGAGTGGTGCCCTCTCTATGGAGGTGAGAATAGGCTCCTAACTCTATGTTTCTGTCTGCTTTCTTAGTTTTACATGCATCGCTTTCATTTAGGAAAAAAAAAATAATGTTATTGTAATGACTAGCCTTTCTGTAGACATAAATGCTATGCAGAGGGCTTCTGTAGTACAGGTTAGGGACAACCACTCTTCCTGCCAAATAGGGGCTTCTTTTCAGAGGTGATTTTGTATCCTATTTCTCTGCTAGAGATATCAAAGACTTGGCCATCTGCCCATTTCTAGAAGCTACAGCAACAAAGTTGACTATGTTGCTGTGTTGCAGAGGACTTTAGAGTATAAGAAATTTGGACTACTTCATGTATACCATGCATCTCCATCGGTAATTTTTACCCTCTCAGCAGTTTACTGGCGCAATGTTTGTTATTGCCGTTTTGAGCAGTGACAGAAGTTGTCTTTTTATGCAGGAAGATGTTAAGATGTGGTTATTGTCTCATACAGGACACGCAGGTCTTCCCTCTCTCAGCCGATCTTTGATGTAGAAACACATCCTAACACCCGCATGAAGAGAACAGCAACTCTCCAGTGGCAAAGAATAGAAGGGAAAATGCCAGACACCAGAAGAGAAATAAAGCTATCTTTTCTGCTATTACTAGTAGTGTATTTTCTTTCACTTAAAGACTGACATCCCTAGGTTATATTCACTAGCTAATATTTAGTATTACAGAAGTAAATTAACTGGCCTTTCAAGGGAATGATAAGCTCTTGATCCTTCTCTTGAAGAGTATTGCTTATTACTTCTGGAAGCGTTCAGCATTGCATCAATACCAAATCAGAAATAATTTTAATTTTGTCTTCACTGATTTAGTTTATGGCAACTGGTGTTAGGAACACAGGGTTATTTGCTGTAATACCTAGTATGTGCTGCTAATACATCTTCATATAATGAATATTTATTTCTCTTTGCATCTCTACAGATACTTATTTAACTTGAAATTTGCTAACATGTCTTTGGTTTTAAAAATTATTCCAGTTTCATCTATCATATTCAGACAAGGAATCCCTAGAGAGGGAGCCTAGAGGTGAATCCCAGCAAGAAGTCTTAAGACGAGCAGCCAAGGATCTTCCAATCTATACACGGACAATGTCTGGAGGTAAATAGGTGTTCAGGAGACCACCGAAGGCAGGTGTCTTGCTGTACTACCTAAACTAATTAAAAAAAAAAAAAGTAAAAAAAAGTCAAGGGTTTGGATTGTAGGGAAGAATTGCTTTTCATACTTCATAAAATAGCAAAGTGACCCAAGAACTTAACTTTAATGTAGCTTTATGCAGCTACGTTTATTCATTGCAAAGATTGTTGGAAAGTAAATCGCTGTGTACAACTTAGTATTTTAAAGCGGATTGGCAATGCCTTGCTAAATGTTTGCAATCTGACATTAACAAATAGCTTGTAATACTAACTGCAGAAGAGGCTGTAGCAGTCTTTAACTGCATATATTTCTTCTTTCACAGGTTAAAAAAAATAAAGAAATAAAAAATTTATCACTATCTGCATGTCATGTGTAGCTAGATAGATCACAGTAAGAAACTGTTACTGTTTTACTTGCTGGTGGTTCAGCTGAAAGAACAAAAGTTCTTCCAACCTGAGAGTTAATCTTAACCTACTGATATTGTAAGTTTGTGAACGCTGGCTAGCGAAGCAAATCCAAGAGATAACCTCATATAGTAAATTAAAGCTGTTAGAATAATAGCTTAAAATAGCTATATTGTTGAACAGTCTTTAAAGGTTTTCCAGTCTAGTGAGGTTTTTGTGGGGTTTGTTGGTTCATTGGTTGTTTTACAGAGCTGAGGAGTTTGGAAGAAAAAGCGTGATTAGCATGATTAGCAGAGATTGCAAAAACTGAGCTTTTTGGGTTCACTCTGCTACATTCAGCATTGCAAGTACTTAAAGAATGCTTCAGTATTTGCAACTGCTTCTGACCATGCTAAAATGCTTTCCTGGGAGTTCTGCTGGGCTGAGCTGCTAGTATTTACATTTGTGCAGACTTCAGGAATCAAAATGTGTAACTGTACATTGAGATCTAATCTTGGAACTTTTTTCTTTAGCAATCAGATACTGTGACAGATGCCATCTTGTAAAACCAGATCGTTGCCATCACTGTTCTGTATGCGACAAGTAAGAAAATATTTTAAATAAGTGGTTTTCTGAAGAAATTGATTTTTTTTTTCTTGACACAGAAGCTTTTGTTTTGTATGCGTAGATTTTTCAGGTTTAATGTTTCAGCAGAGAAGTTTTTTTTATTCCTCAGATTATTTTTTTTCAGGTTTAGTTTTTATTTATGTATGTATTTTAAGGAAGTCTGTAACTTACTCTAATTCATTTGATGGCTTTCTTGATGCCAACGTGGATTACGTGGTCTTACACGTTCTTTACTCAATGGTTAAAAATTATGAATATTGATAAAGAACTTTCCTTAAGAATGTAACCAAAAATAGCTGATAAAAAAAAATTTGCTTCTTTTGTTAGAATCTGAATAAAGATCACTACCCATCTCAATCTAATCATGATGTCACTTGCATCTTATCCGAGGTAATAAACTTAATATCCTATTTTTCATTGGATAACTTGCAGGTTATTTTTATTTGAAGAAAGAACAAAGCATCGCTCATTTCTAACTGAAGCCATAAAATAAAGTTTTTGTTTGTCTAACAGAAAATGAAGTTCACCTCCATATTCCCCAGAAGTCTAATTGCTTTCTAGTTTAATCTTTCTTTTGTCCATTCTTCTCTCTGACCTTTCTCCAGTTGGCTTGGATGTCTGTGTGTTTCTCCACTCTTGCCCCCTGTGATTTAAATTTCTAACTTTAAGAGAAGGGGCATCCTCAAAGGTTGATTTATTCTTAGCTTTAAGGCTGACCCAAATTATCTTCAGCTGATGATACATCAAATCTTCCAACATGGTTGTGAGGCAGAGAAGACTTTCCATTTTGTCCAGCAAAACAGCGGAGACACTGAAAGAGTAACTGAGTTGAGGCAGAAAGAGGATCTTGATTGTGTTGTATGGGATAGTGGTTGCAATGTAAGATAGGAACGTTCTCGTGTCTGAGCAGGGTAGAGAAAAAAGGTGACCTGTGTTATCCTGTCAAATGTGAGTGAAATTTGCAGAATGCCGTTGGTTAATATATTTTGCAAATACCTTAATTTTGTCCTTACCTTGTCAAAATTCACTTGCTTCCATTATGTGTGATTTTCTTGTGCATGTTTTATTATGGAGAGTGATGAATTTCAAAAATGTTTGGGATTTTTCATACAAGGTAAGCTCTCAAAAACCTGTGCATCTGCATATATTTTTATAAAAGCAAATGATGTACGTGGAAATATACTTAGTTGCATCACTAAGTATGTAATAATTGAATTAGCCCAGTTTCTAAGTCTCTGTCAGAGAATAAACGATAGTTGAAAAACCTATTCAGAATGAGAACCAAATCCTAAAGCTGAAGTTATAGATTGCATTTTCTTAAATCACTAAGTTATTGACAGAACGAGCATTTTGAGTTTGGGTAACCTACAGTTTACTGGTAGGTAAACTGTATTATGTGAATTTAAATAGACATCTTTGTTAAATAGACTAATTAACCAATAGTACCTATGGATAATTCTTAATCTGTATGCGAATAATTTAAATCTGACACGTAACTGTGCTTCTGACTTCTGTTTTTCTTTTGCCTTTTGCGATGCTTGGAATTCTGTTGGGTTTTTAGATGCATTTTGAAAATGGATCATCATTGCCCTTGGTGAGTGTACTATTGGCTTTTCTTTCTTAGTTTCTGATTTGGTAAAATAAACTCTTGCAGGGTCTGTTAGGAAGGTGATGCTTCACTGCACCTAGAGTTAGATGCTTACATGAAGTTACTGGTCTTGCAGGACCATTGGAGTTATTTACTGTGTGTCCTCTTTTCCTAGTTGTGAGATATGGAAAGAAGTTTGTATGTCATTTTTCTTAGACCTTTAAGTTACGTAACTCCATGTTTTCATAGTTAGGATGAGGTAGACTTCCAGTCAGTAAGAAAACTTCTTTTAAGAATTGCATCTTTTCTTCATGGACTTTGAGTTTAAGTATTACTGTGTCTTAGTTGCATTGAATGATGAAATACTGCCCTCAGTTAAAAAACAAAGGGAAGGGCTGTGCCTTGTCCCCCTTACTGAACCTCCCAGCACAGCTTGAGTGGGATTCCTGGAAACAGCAAGTTAGCTCTTTTAGTTTTATGGGTTCTTTGTTTTCTTTCATTTTTTCTCCCCTTTCCTTCCTTTTGCTGCTGTGTTGGCCTGCACAGTGGTTTTGTTTTCCTGTCTTTTCTCAGCAGGCCTTGGACCAGTGGGCAGATAGGATATGTAGGTAATTTTATGTCAGTTTGGCAGGTATCTCACAGAAATCATTACAGATAATTGTTTAGTAAGGTTCTAGTTAAGAGGATTGAGTGGTAGATGGCAATTCTTCACCGCATGAAACCAATCAGAAAAGAAGAATCTCCTGCATTGGACAAACTGAACAGTGGATGGTTCTAAGCAGCTGGTTTCACCTTCTTAAATGAAATTCCTGGGGAGAGGAGACTCTGTCCTAGGGGAGGAAGGGGTGCTGGGCTCCTCCTGTTTGTCTTGACTACAGCCTCTGTCATAATGCAGAATAATTTAAGAATCTCCCCTTATTTTGCAGCTGCATGGTAGATACAATTGAAAGAAATATTTAACAATAACAGGGCAGAGTTACTTCCTACATATTGCTTTTGCTGCATATGCTTTTGCAGCGTATGAAACTTGATGATGCTTAGTGTTAGTAGTGTGCTTCTTAAAAAAAAAAAAACAAACAAAAAAAAACCAAAACACAGCAAACAAAACACAAACAGATCAAACTGTTGAATGCGGAACAAATTTCTTACAAGAAAAAAGGCTGTTTCCAGCTGTTTCCTTTTTTCAGCCTTCTTATAGCTGTCTTGTGGAAAGCTATAAGAAAAATAGCTGTCAGGCTATTCCTGACAAAATACCAGTGAAAACTCTCAATATTACTATTATTATTCAGTGTTACACACACTTCTCATGAGCTTTATGGTCTGTCTGGGTTTTGTTGAGTTGACCTGCCTTAGGATAGTACATCAGAATGTCTTTCATGTAAACTTCAATTTCAGAATAAAAATCCACTGCAACAAATAACAAATCATAAACTGAGTACTAGTGTTGTGTAACAGGGCAGTGAAGCGGTATTTCACTACGGCATAGGCTTCTAGAAAAATAAACTCCATTTTCCTCTCAGTAGGATTTGCTTGTTTTACTCGTTTGCAGACTCTTTGTACCCAAACAACATAAACATACACAGTTTGAGAGAGTGTTTACATTGCTCATTGTTTTTAATCTAATAAGCAACAGATGCAAAAAGAAAAAATAGAAATGGAGAAAGTACTTGAAAGATGTGTAACACATCCTTATGGAGAATTATTCTTTTGTACTCCAAGTCACAGAAATGCACTTGAAAAAGAGGTATTGTCTTGGTTTATTTTTCCTAAGTTGAGTGGATGTCAACAGTTCCTTGCTGACCCTGAAAAAATTAACTATGTGGAAGTGACAAGAGAGTTTTGAAATATTGCACGGATGCTGATCAAACTTTATATAATAGGCCCATGTTTGAGGGGTCTTTGGGAAATACCACATGGCTGTTTTGCCAACAAAAGTAAGGGTGCAAATCAGTATCATAGGTGGGTTTTAGCCCCCCTGAAAACATCATTAGGTCCTGCTTCGTTTTTTGTGTTAGGATTTTTTGGTGGAAGCAAGTTTGGTGGGAAAGAGGTGGGAAAGAACCTGTGTGATGCTTAGGGAGAGCAGGGAAACAGAAATGGGAATTACTATTTTAATATTCTGCTAGGAGAAGGATTTCTGGAGAGAGGACATGTAAAAATAACCTAGGAGGAAGGTAAGGTGAAGCATTTGGAAGACAGAGGTAGTAAGGGAGTAGTCATGTCTGAGCCCCAGGCCAGCTGTTTCTGGGAGGCTTTATTTTGGCTATCACTCCTGCACTAATGGAAGCGCTGTGATAAACGGAAATATTTAATGCTAATTGCCCTCGAACTACTCCAAAAAGGTTTAAGTGATGCAGAAATAAAAGCATTAGCGATTTCTATGGTAGTGCTCCTGCTACTCGTACTATAGATGGAGCTGCAGGCAGGAATGCCATGGCTTGAGGCACCAAAAGTATAATTTGTAACAACTCTAATAGTACCAAGGTGCATTAGCAACACCTTAGAAACATTTGAAACATCTCTCCTTTGTTTTTTGAGTCATCTGAAAAGAATTTAGTATCTCCTTTATTCTGTGAGCTTTTTGTTAACTGAGCTGCGTCACCTTCGGTGCCCTCTAAGTTATTTTTTTTTGCCTGGCATTTTTGGTAAAGTAACTCTTGCGGTAGAAAGGATATCTGCTGGTTTTGTACTTCAAAATTGTTTTAAATGTTATCTGTAAAAATTTTATCTAAATTTATCTGTAAAAATGTTACCAAAAAAATTTAACCTGTAATGTTCTTTTGTATGAATGTTTCACTGCAGTAGCACACCATTATTTAGCAAGTTGCCTGTATGTTTATCAGTTTTATTCTTTCTCAAAATGTTACACTTTAAATCTAACCACCGTTCTTGGATCTTATGATTTGATACTACATGTTCAAATAACATAATTACAAAACCTTGGTGTTTACTTTCTCTTTAATCTTTTTATGAACTATTCTCTTCCAGTAAGAACCCCTTAGTCTGAGGCTTTGTCAAAACTGCAGGGAGTGGGATAATTTATGAAAGTTTTCTTTTTTTAATGTGTATACTGTATGCAGTAATGCAAAAGAACAATGAGAATGAAATCTGTCTTTGATTCAAGAAATTTCATCTCTGGTGAATACCATTTCACTTGTTATTTCTTTTCTCACTAAACAGAGTCATAAAATAAAAACTGTCATAAAAGAAATAACATGACAGTACAGTAGGGTTATAGAAACCTTGCATCTGAATTGCTTGCATTTATCATGGAATTCCTAACCTTGACATATTTAATTAAGAAGACTCTTCACTGTGGGGAACTGTAAATTTACTTGCCAATAAGAATCATGATGAGCTTAGTTAGAAACATACCTTCTGGGGGTTTTATAAATAGAACAATCTGTCTTGTGAGTCCTTCTTAATTGTAGTTAATACAGATGCTTTGCTATTGGTGCATGCTTAAATGGCAGTGCTAAATTTAATGTTTAGCCAAGGTGGCATGTTTTGTAAAAACAAAAACAATAACAAAGAAACCCCCTGTCCACCCTGAGGGTGGATGATGGTAGTGTACAATGAAAGTTTACTTGGTATTTTAAGATTTTACCCTATTCCGATTACTGTGTATCCTGCCGTTACCATCACTGTCTCCCTAAAGAGAATAGTTGCGATAACTTGTCCTGCAGTACTAGAAGAAGCTAAAGTTGAGACTCACCGCGCCTTCTTATTTTTTGAGAATTATTTTTCAACATACAAATGTTTTCATGGACGTAGTCTTCTCTTAATTAGCTGATTTTTCTGACAGCAATATCAATTGGTTGAAGAAGGTATATGGAATTATTTTTTTTAACTCATCTGGAGAGTTATGTCAAATTTAGCAGTGTAGTGATAACTTTGGTTAGCTGCTTAGTGCAACCAAAGAAAAGAAAAAGGAAGCTGCTTAGCAATGAGCTGTCCATGGGCAGCACTCCAGTATTTTTCATTTGGTGGATGTAACATCATTACATGTTAATAGAGCTCTAAAATTCATAATACTTAATATATTGTCTCTAATGGGAAGCTGTTATGATACTAAATGTACCCTTTCATATCTCTCTGATGATAGTGTATGGTAGTTGCTCATTATCATGTGTAAATTCTTTAAAAATGGGGAACAGGTGAACTTGAAGCCCATAAGTAAAAATGATAAAAAGAGATTTATTTTAACATTTGGGTGTGTATTTAAACGTTCCTAATCTTTTTTTATTTGCTGTCATGTTGTTACTAAAACGGAACATTTTCTGTAGTATTTATCTCATTATTATATATAAATGCAAATATTTTTAGGGATCTCCTGTGAATACTCTTTAAGTTTGAGAATCTTACTAATAAAGCTTACACTAATATGTAGTATGATTAATGAAGGAGGATGTGGATTAAATGAGACTGCTTTTATTCTCACAAAATTCAATTGAGATTCAAAATCTTGGTTTGTAACTCTCCCAGTTATGTACAGTATGCCTAATGGTAAAACATGGATACTTAAATTTACCTACAAACTAAAACTGCAATCACATTTATATCGGGTGTGCTGGGAACAAATTTCATACCATAAGTTAAAAGTGAATTTCAGTAAATTGTTGAAAGTGGTATTGTTTGGTAAAGTTCTTTGGGTTTGTTGTTGTTGTTTTGGTTAGAATTTCTACAATAATTTGGGAGTTGAAGCTAAATACGTTTCAGTAGCTTGAGGCATCACAGATAGGAAGCAAAATTTGGTTTACATGCTGATTCTAACTTTTCAGAGTAAATACGTTTAATTTTAAATTGGATGAAAGCAAAGAAAATAACTTCCTTTACATTCCATTTTTATTTTTACTT
>VYZM01001990.1:538641-556297 GCA_013398915.1 Dromas ardeola | reverse complement strand
AAAAAAAAAAAACCAAAACGCCAGAGATACACAAAAATTCTTCACCCTAAAAACTTCACAGCAACAAAAACTTTACTGGACATCCCAGTGGTTGACATTTTGAAATCTAAGAAGATCTAAGGCAGCCAGGAGCAGGGTGGACACAGTTCCCAATTTAAACGCAAAGGACTGCGTATACCACACAGGCCGAAAACCTCTCCCTTCAAGCTCTGCTCTGAGCAGCAAAGTCTGGATGGAAGGTTCTGTACTGCAGGAACTGAGGACCGCAATTAAAAGTTTTAAAGCCCCAGCAGTTCTTAAAGAAACCAACAGGTAGGAAAACACCAAAACAGCAGCTCTACTGTTGCAGCATCAGTATTTCTGGTGGGAAGAAAAAGATCAGCAACTTTTTTGGCTGGGACTCAAAATCCCAGCAATTTGCAACTCCTCCACAGCAATTAGTTACGCAGCAGTAACACATTTATTAATTTTGTACCTCTAGAAGCATTGTAAAATGAAGTTTTTCCCCTCAAATACATTGTTAAACAAGGAACTTTACTGAAACGGCATTAAAAATGCACATTAAATACATTTCTCTCTGCTGACTACTGTGTCCTTATTTAGAAATGCTGTATTTGCAAAGAATCCCTGAAAATACTGAAAAAAATTCAGGAAGCTAATTTGCCACGTAACACAAACTGCGTCTCATTAGAGAAACAATCACGAGTTTGAACGTTTTCCTCTAGCAAACTAACTTGAAAGGCAGTATCTTAGCCATCATTATCATATACTTCCTCTTTCCCTTTATTTGCTTTGAATTTTGTTTCAAATTCAAGAGTGAGAGATTAACAATACCGGGCAGACGGCGGTGAGCAGCACTGGGCTGGGATGGTACCCGGAACACCATCCTCTCTCTGGCACCTGCAGCCCATGCCCTGCTGGGCAAGTGCAACAGCTCCAGCGGCGGCAGAACAGAGCGTTACGATGAGCAAACCCACCTGGAATCACAGCATTTATTTCTCACCTGCCGCCTCACCAGTATGTGTCAGAAACTCGTGGTCATTTTCACCTCTACACAAAAAGCTGGATTACAGAAGGTAGGCACCCCCGCAGACAGTACTAAACCTTACTAAAAGATGAGGTTTGCTACCGCCATCCGCTTTGAGGTGGTAAATGACGCTGAATTGCTGGCAGAATGCCATGCTCGGATGCACTGGCATTTGACCAGTGCAGCTGCTTTCCGGAAGAGGCCCCTTCAACATCTGCTTCTTCTGCTAGTGTAAAATATCCTAATACCTTCCTTTGGTACGCAGACAAGCAGCAAGCGTACATGAAGCTTGTAAGACATGTTTTCCCTTGCTGCAAACCTTGAATTAACTGACTGATGTATGATCTTTTAGGCTCTGAGTTAATGAGTGCTTTACTCCGTGGGAAGGAACAAACGCATGGACATTCTCCACGGCAGGCTGAAGGTCATTATTTAATACACCTGCAGCCTGTGATTTTATCTAGAAGTGGCTAGTCCAGATACTTTTCCCCCCCTGAGGCCCACCACATGCAGCAGCACACACCAGCTGGGTATTACACTGAGCAGAAGCTCCAAAAAATTTTGGCTTGAGAACGGTCACTAAGAATGGAGTCTGGTTCCAGCAGCTCATAACTCACTGCAGCAGCCGCCTAAAAAAAAAAAAAGTGCCCCGCAAAACAGGGAAGGGAAAAAAAAACACCAAACACAGAACATCACAAAAAAGTCCAAAGCCAGGCACAGGCTGGAAAAAGGAAGCAATACACCCTCGAAGCAGCCAAGCAGGAACCAGTAGGGGTGGTTCACGCTTATTCTGGGGAAAATACAGGTGGTCTTATTTTTGTCAAGAAAGGAGTGACGCCTGAAGCCATTCAGAGACCTCCTTAAAATATGGCAGACTTATCAGAATCAGCAATTCCATCTGACTGTCACAGCACATTACCGCCACGGAGACAAAACCAATACATCCACCTACTTCTCTCATTTTGAAAAAGGCCATTCCTGTGAGTAAAGAGTCAGATCCTGCCTGATGTTGTGGTCCTATCCTTTCCAGCTCTAACTGCTCAGCCACTTCTTGTAATCCACCCTGAAAAAGAAAATGTTTTTGTTAACTGCTGAAAAAAATTAAATCAGAAAACCGAACAGCTGTGCTTGGGAAAATCTGTTACACAAGTCATACAACCTCAGGTATATTTTGATATCTGCACAGTAGCTGAAACAGTCATTATAGTAGATAAATACACACCTGGGGAATCAAACTTCAAGTATCAATAGCAATATTAGATTTCTGTGTCAGTATTGATTAAATAAAGCAGTACCTACGACCAACAAAACTACTACTCCTTCCTGTTCCAGCTTCTCCAGTAACAAGATGTCATTACTTAACAAAACAATTCCTTCAAGATGATGAAAGGACTGGCAATGCTGAAGAACAAGGCCAGGTGTTCCTGTACTCCTTCTATTTGAATGGAAGTTTAAAAGGTAAAAATCTTGTTCTACAAACACAGGAATTCGAGTGCTTACAAATGAGGTGCCCATATGCCTCCATGTGTTAAAGTATCTAGGCTTCCTTTTGAAACAGACCTTTTTCTTTCCACTTACCTTTCACCAATTAAGTTGAGGGTTTTTCCACTTCCCTTCACAAAAACTGCAAGTATCCTTAAGTATCTAGAACACTACAGGGAGTCTAGGAAAACGTTACACAGCAGGCATTGAGAAACCAGGTGGTAAAGTCAAAAAAGGAAGAAAGTGCCCACTCCCATCTCTACAAGACATTCTACCCCTCTTTAAAGTTTGTTTCATTACCTGCCATAAGATAGGGTGGGGGAAAAAAAAAACATGTAAAAAAATTCATCCTCTTTCAACTAGCTTTCTAAGATACTAAAATCCAATAGTATATCCAGATTTTCTGTTAGAGATGTATATTTAATAGTCACATGTGTAATGAAACCTACTTCATAAATTATATAAACATCTCACATACAAAAAGGGACCAATTTAAAACAGTAATTGTCTGTTTTGAACGTTGATGCAAGGTTTAAAGGCACAGGCTGTGAAGCTGTAGACCGCTCCAAAGCTGCAAATCTATCTGCTCTTAAAGGTAAAATTTTTCCAATTTTGAAGCAAATTTTCTTGCCAGTGAGCGGGGTGACTAAATAAACCTGGTTTTAGTGCCCACCAGAATGGTAATAACCACTCCATGTGGAAGCAAACCCATCAGAAGTTGGTTTGGTTTTACACAGATAATAGAGATGAGCTGAAGGTGAGATAGAGATGAGATGAAGACATATTATACTGTAACTGCAATCTTTTAATGCTGTGAGCTACTCTGAGCACGTAATTTTGTACACCAACTCTTTTTTTTTTTTTAAATCATTAAGCCATAAAGCTACTGAAAATAAACTAAAGCACATGCACATTCTTAAAGGTCTAGAAAGATCAAAAAAAAAAAAAACCACCCACAAAATCCTTAGTGCTGCCACAAGCTTTGCAAGGCAAAAACGTTGCAGAGAGGCAATGAATGCTTTTAAAAAAAGACTGCCTGCTATTCGAGTTCCCTTCCCTTGCACTCTTAACCTGTTTAAAGTACAGGAAGGGAACCAGTAAGAGGCAAAGGCGTAACAGTCAAAGTTAAAACTCACAGAGCCGTAAAAATAAAGTCCGACCTGAAAATCAGATCAAACATTACGAAAATTCCTGCGAGTCTTACAGCGACAGGTTTGGCTCCAAGTTTCTGTTTAAAAAGTGGAAGCTTCAGTAGTAAGGTTCCCAAGTAACACCTAAAACCAACATGAAAACCTAGTAACAGTAGTTTTATTCCATCTTGACCAGCAGGAATAGAGTTTACAGATTTTTAAGGTAAGAGTAAACCTATGCACCGTACAGTTAAGCACTAAGCTTCTTTTCTTTATGTGCTCAGATACAACATTTGAACACTACAGACGCTCAATTTAACTCACACTCTCAAAAACGTTCTGAGGGCTGGTGTTTGGGGGGAAAAAGTGCATTTGCAGATACAAGCATGTTCTCTGCCCTCTAACTCCAATAACGAGCTGTTAGTGAGCAACAGCGGGGAAGCCCGCACCCTTTCAAGGCACAATTTTCTGCTCCTAAACCCTCTATTTCCTTAAGCTGCGAATTAGCAGTGCCTCATCATCAGGTTCTGCTAGCTGTAGGACTACCTACCCTAGCTTCAAACAACTTTGAAGAAAAAACACTCAGGAATAAAAATCAATAATATTTACACAGCAGCTGCAAGCTCTGGAATGTAGGCTTAGTAATTCAAAATTTACAGTAACAGCAGCCTACAGGAGAATGCTTTGAAAACAGCGTTTTTAATGGCATATATCTATTTGTAAATATTTCACACACCACTTCTGTGTGGAACGTCTTGGTCTACAACTGCAATAATTATAGAATAAAACCTGATTGTCTCTGAAAATTAAGAGTCTACTGAGATTCTCTTTCAGGCAAGATTTTTGCACCCCAGATAAGAACATTTAACTCTTGGGGGAGAAGGAGGAATTGTTTCACGTTTTCAGAGCGTTGGTCTTTCAAGAAAGAGGCCATAGAACGATTTACACAATCACACGACCACAGTCAACAGCAAAACCAGTTCAAACTCCCAAGTTTCGCAGGACTGGTAGCAGAGTCCATTGTTCTGTACAACCCTCCATATTAAAAGCAAGTTTCCAATAAAGTCTATAAATCTACGTTACTATCAAAAGGTCTGCAATTGTCTACATAGAAACATTTTTTAAAAAAAAGCAAGTTTAACCTACACTACATTAATATCTCAAGTTAACTCCCAATCTGCGTGCCAGTAAAGTGCACCCAAATCCATCTGAGTCAGGGCAACATACTGTAAATTCACAGACTACTTAATTCCACAAAAAGAGCATCAAACAGCTCCCCAGACTGCAAGCATCTCTCTCTTCTCATAGCCAAAAATTCTTTTCTTGGTTGCAAGGGGACAGGGAGTGGGGGACCTACAGCAAGTCAGTGACTTTCACATGAAAAATAACTTGGACAAGTCAATAAAGGACAACTGCACAGCAGTTCGATTCACTGCAATTTAATAGCGGTTGAAAGTGACAGACATTAGGTGACAGTGCATGCATTTTTAGAGTCACAACACTGAATGTTCAGCAACTTGTTTCAGACAGCTGCTCTCAGCACAGTACAACACGACCACCATCCCTTCGTGGCTGGGAAACCTGGAGGGGCAGGGCAGCCCACACCCCTTCCCCTCCTCTCATCACCAGCCCGCAGGTTAGGTGACAGGAACAAGACTTCCTGCAGGAAAGCTGACCTACAGCTCTGCAAAAAAAATAATAATAAATCACCCTCGTTCTCAAGGTTTGCTTAAATAAGACCTCTGAAGGTTTTTCTTGTCTTCCAAAACAAAAAAAATTACTATCTCTAAACAGTGCAGGTTACACACGACTACGTCTTAACAAAACGACAAGAAGTACAACCCCCTCCTCCCCAAACCCATTGGGAACATCACCTCTGGAATGGTGACACAGAACGTCATTCTGTCACCTTTCCTACGTCACTAAAATTGGGTTACACATTCCGTTCTCGGTAAGTGTGTCGCCACCACTAAGACACCAGATGCTTTACTTTGCTTCACCAGGAGAGAGAAAGGGAGGGGTTTTTTGTTTGAGGTTCCCCCTTGCTCCTCCATTAAGACTCCTGAAGTTTCTGAACATTTCATTTTTGGTTCTGGCCCCTGTGGAGAAAAACTATTTCTAAGCTGTTCTCTAATACTCAGCTATTTGCCCAGCCGATTATACCAGTAATAACTCTAGATGAACACGGGTAGGTATATTTTTCATACTAACAGGAAGGGAGGTCTCCGTTTTCAACGTTAATGTGATTAGCGAAAGGATTTTCACACCTTACTTCCCGCACAAGTATGCTACTACTTAGAAGTGACACACTCTATTTGTTTATCTCGGAAAGAAACGCAGGACTATAAACCCCACGCGGGTCACTAGTTGAGCACGACGAAGCAGCAAGCCATTCCTCAGTCAGGATTTGGTTGTATTACAGTCAGCGTTCTCCTTTTCCTGCAGGTTCTCATTAAGAAAGCCTAGAGAATGGAGTCACTTCCCTTAAAAGCAACAAGCCATTAATTGCCTCAGATGAGCGATGCACCTCATTCCAGCAGCAGTCCAGACTCTTACAGTTCTTTGCCAAGTAAAGCTGTTAACCATCCCTGTAGCATCTTTCTTTCACTTGTCATCTTCCCCTTCACATACTTAGTTCCAGTTTCCATCCATTCTCCAGTCCAATAAAGCATCCATATTTTATGCCTGACAGAGTAAGCCTCTCAGTAACCCCGCTGGCCTGATATGAGGGGTTAGTTTCTAGTACTGCATTTTTTTCCTAGAAGTCCCATGTTGTCCCTGAACATACGCTGTTGTTTATCTTTCCTTACGGGACCATCTGAAACATTCTTCGCTCCATTCCTCTTCCCAAGACACTTCCACAGCATCAGCGGTGCAATTACCTTTGCCAAGACGACTGCAGTCCTTTAGTGGACTGCACAACGAGGAAATAAAGAGTATACGAAACCCATCAATTCTTATGGCTCGAGAAGTGAAGGATTCATTCTAAACATGGGTTTATCATCTGTCAATAAAGACTGGGCACTATAAATACAGTATCAACATGCTATTTTTAACTGGTAAGCAGTTATAAAAAAAAAAATAAAAATCGATGTGTGCTCCTGCCTGCCTCTATCAATGGCCTTTAACATTAAATATATATAGTGTCAGACAACAAGGCTGTTTAATGGGTATTATCAAAGCAAAACCAGAAAATAAAAATACAGAAAATAAGTATTTTTTAGGAGAAAGTACTCTCTCTCCAAAACCAAAATTCGTTCTGAGCCATTAACAGATTACTTACCTTCAGATTTTTGCAACTCTTCATGAGATATTTTACATCGTAGATGACGGGGAAAAACAATCGCAGTATCTCAAAGAAGTCCAGCTCTTCTTCAGGTAAATTAGAGTTTGTCAGGATTTTGATTAGATAGCCAAAGTCATAGCCACTGCAAATTAATAACAAAACCCAATATAAGCAAATAACGTGGAAACATCCTTCTCGCTTGCAACACCAAGACTCTACTACCCATCAACAGGACGTTTTGCTTAATTTCAATGCAATTGAAACTGACTCTTATAACAGACTAAGCCTCGGTGTAAATGGCTCCATGGCAGCTTTCACTAAAACTTTTTCATTTACTCTCAGTGAGGCCCAGTGAAGAAACAAAAAAAAAGTCTGCCTAGAGGAGCTTCTCCAAATCCTGAAACAACCTCGTGCTGCTGGGGCTCCATCTGATAACAAGAACTTAAACCAGGCAGACTCCTAGCTGGTTCCCTTCACACAGACTGGAGCTTCTCACCACAAGCTGAACGAGAGAGAGACACTTCTACAGTTCTTGAAATCCAAAGGATTCCCGAGTTTCCAGAGCCAACGCATGTTTATGGCTAGAGGTGAGCTTCACGCTCAGCACTGACAAAGAACAGATTTTTCTTTCAACTTTCCCAATTAAACCAGCAAACAGTTAGACAACTGAAAAATTTAGTATTTTGTAGACTAAGTAAGTTGGAAAATGTTTTACGTGTACATATAAGTCAGTAGGAGGCAGCAACGTAACTGTGCAGTACGGGTTTGGTAGAAGATGTGTGTGTATGGTGGAGAGAAGAGTTTGGGAAGACTTCCTTCTCAGTATCTTCGCTGAAGAAAGAGGACATAGGAATGAGGTGTGGAAGTTAAAAGGGAAATCATGTACTTTTACAAAGGGTTATGAGAGGAAACAGAGGGTTTAAATCATAGGAAAGAGAGATGTCGGGTATTAAGCAGGACTAAACACCACAACAAAAAGCAGTGATAACTAGTTATCCTTTTCCCTGGGAAAATCCGTCATGGTTTCAGCTGGGCTGGCCTCTAATCAAAGGACAAAGGCAGAGATTACAAGTCAGATTATTCATGATCCGATCACAAATCTGATCCGTTCTGATCCCTCGTACTCACAGGATTGCTCGTGCACATATACACTGAACGAAATGGGGGAGCAATATGTTATCTTGTTACTAGGTTTGCATCGAACCAATCAGTTCCTAGATTTTATCAACATGCAATTTTAAAAATATCTGTACTAACAGAGAAGATGAGAACACACAGCACGGCCGCCTCTACTGGAGGTTGCATCAGTTTTGCTGCTTAAGGAACCTAAGTCTATAGCTGAGAGACAATTCAAGTGAAAGGCTGGCCACCACAGACTCCAAATTCCCAGTTTAAGACTTGATGTTCATTCTTGGTTACATGAGGATCATACTCAAAACCAAAAATTTTGCAACTTGGTAGATCTTGACTGAGATCTTTGACTGTGAGATGAGCAATACAGAAGAGAAATCTGTTAAGAGCACTGTACTACTGGTCCTGTGGATATTTAGCACCCACAAAGACTGGCGACTTCTGATGCAGGCTCAAGGCTTTAGCTTGCATACTCAATGTAAAGAGGATTCCTTTTTGTACCTTTTGTACACGATGGGATTCTCTACATCATCTTTATCTTATTGTTATTATTTATATTTATTTATCTTATTGTTATTGTTCGCTAAAAGTCCATTAATACAAGATACTCAGAAGGTACAGAATATTGCGGCTCTCCCATGGGGGTTTTCCAGGGCTCTGAACAGGAATTTCACGTCGAATGAATCCTGCGCTGCATCTGGTGCTTTGAAGCTGTGCTGGCGGCACTCCAATCTCCGCAGCGGCAGCCACTGGCCAGGGAGCAAAGGAGCCAAAGATAAAGAAGGATTTCAGCTGAGTCTTACAAAGTAAAAACCTGCAGTATACTTGGCAAAACAGTAGCTTAGAAACTTAATTTTATTAGATCACCTATGGGGGGGTGGGGAGGAAGCGGTGGGGAAGCCTGTATCAGCATAAAGACCTCTACAGAAAAAGGAAATTAAAAAGCCACATTCGCAGAAAAGGCTGTACAGAAAGATGCACAAAAGACTGTTCAGGATTAAGGAGATTTACTCCTCTAGAGGTCAGAGATCTTTCTAACTCACCGAATTCCTGACATCTGTCATCCCTGTGGCTCAAATGTAACATTCGTATTAAAACTTCTGAAGTGAAGAAAATAGCATTTGTTCTCCTCTTCTCCAAAAAAACCCAGTTTGCCTCCCCTCCTCTTCCAACAAAACAATTATGTACATGACTGAATTACTAGAAAACAAACGCTCTCAAACACTTCCAGTTTTTATGAAGAAGGAAGTACTGTAAGAAAAGTTAAGATTTATTTGCTGTTTGTATTGAGAAGAAGCAGGCTATCATAAATCTGCAGTTTTGATGAAGAATTAAAAAAAAAAAAAATATATATATATATATGTATGTATTTTTCCCCTGGAGATTGTAGCAGAATCTTTCATTCTAGGATCCTCATGCAGAAAAAGGGAACAGGATACGTGAGCAGTGGATTCAACAGGCACGATTACCCTTCCACTGCATGACAGCACTCGGTCAGATATCTGTTCTTGGATCCTAAGCATGGGTTAGTTTCAGTCAGCTCAGCCAAATGATGTCTCACATTCCGTAAGTTCCAGCTGCTTGCACTTAGTCCCATTGTGCTCGCAACAATCATCACAAACCACACTTTGCTAATCACAATCCGGTATCAAGGCATTCACATCATCTTTTTAGTATACTTTTCGGGGCTGATATGCTCCAGTCGTCCAAGCTTACACAGACATAAGAACCGTCACTGCAATTCAAGACTAAGATATGTCTAGCTCAAAAATTTTTGAGTGGCCACTGCTGAACGCTAACGGAAGGGTAAGAAAGTCCACAGTGAGCAATTATGTAATTATGTGCTCATTAAAGAAGTTTTCTTCTAATCCTCTAACAGGCAATTAGTGGTTGATTTATACCCTGAAGCACACAGGCTTCCTTTCCTTGAAAAGCTTTCACCATTTCTAATATAGTCACCTAAATTTACTAAGTGCAGCTAGCCACAATCCCCAGAGCTATACAGCAACACAAGCACTCTTACAACCACTTCCCCCCCCACCCTCGCCCCTCCCTCGTTTTTTCACTGATCATGGACAGCTGTAGAGAACAAGACCATGGAAAAGATCAAACATCCCAGTATTTCTTTCCCTTACTACCCAGAAAGAATTCAGATAGCCAGTTAACAATGAATTCTACTCAAGCACCAACACTCTCTGAAATAAATCAAAACCTGACAGAGCTGAGAAAGCTTTACTCCATTTTCTAACTGGCCAATAGAAACAAGCCAACAGATTAAATTTCACCAATATCAGACACAAATGATTACTGAAATACAATAGCTTGGAACTTTCCAGCTTCCCCAAAACATCTGGGTGAAGAGGCGTGTTTGCACAGAGCCTCCAGAGGCAGACTGAGGAGGGTGCACACAGGTGGACACCCAAAGCTTCCGCAGATCAGTCAGCCGAACATCCACAAAAAAACAGCGTTTCAGCTGTTCTGGTTTGTAACTTGTTAGACTGCCAAGCACTCACAGCTCTCTTGGCTGTGACAAGAGTCAGAAATTCAGAGCTTCCCCCCACTCCTCTCTCATCAACTCAAATGCATTTTAACACACACAAAAGATTTGAGGCCGTGGTATACAACAATCGGTGACAGTGCAAATGTTTCTTCGCTCATGCCTGGCAGAACTGCAGTCCACACAGACTTGCCAATAGGTCAGGATGCCAAGCCAGCTACGTCAAGTGCAAGAGGTAAAAAGCACACAAAGAAAACTATTTGAGAAGTTAAGAGCTTAGACATAAACTACATAGGAGTTCAAGGAAATCAAAGACTGGGAAACGAAACAAAGCCAAAACATAACCTCACAGCCTGAGAAAGGGGTAATTCCTCTCTGCCCACTTCCTAAGAGACTCATAAATTTTGAGGGTTAGTAGTAATTAAAGCATTTTAAGGCAACAGAAGCAACTAGCACAGTCAGCAACTATCAAGCACAGCTTTTTCAGTAGTCAAAGAACTACCACATGGAGAGCCTACAAGAAACAAGTTTTCAGCTGAGCTGTCCTGCTGTTTAAGTTTCCACGGGTAGAACATAATCACAATCAACCAAAGATATATTTAGAAACAGCTGTTTACTATTTTTTGTGGTACACTTTATGTGACCCGTGTGCATTTATAGCTTTGTGCAATCTTAGCTTCCTCTGAACTCAACCCACTACTCCAGGGTTTTGCACTCAAGATAATACCAACACGCTCTGTCAAGCGCAAAAGCCTTTAAACACTCTCCGACTTCAAGCAGAGTTGTGGATAATCAGAGTTTAACAAACATTTGCTGGAATAGCTGCCTTAAGAGGACTTCTAAAGACATTTTCAGTGAAGTCCACAACAGAAACTCATTTTAGCACGGATGAAACTGGACTTCAATAAAGCCATTCCAAAAATCCTTCATAAGCTGCACTAGGAAAAATGGCATTATTGCACAGTTTGCACTACACTTCGACCAGCGTATTAGTCAGGAATCACTCACGATCAATATAATTATGCTTTAAAAAGAAACCATAAGGTAAAAATTGCTCAGGTACGCTTTTGCTAGGACAGCTTACACCAGTTTTAGGCGATACTGGAAAAACACTGTTTTGCAGCTGCTTCTACATGGCAGTGCCTGTTGATGTACCAGTTACATGCATAACGTGCCTCCCCTCCCCTTCTCCCGAACCATCCGAGTTATTTTACTGCAGTCAAGCGTAAATCAAATATCCACAGAAGGGCCCACAATAATGGGTTTAAGAAGCTGAAATAAACTTAATTCACTAATTCAGCCTTTGTAGTTATCTTGACACAGCTCAGGGTATCTCCAGAATTTTTCCCCAAGGTGCTACCCTAGTAGCAAGATAGCAAGAGTAAGATTATTTTGGAGTCATATTGTGAGTCGAGACAGCTGTAAGTGGAAGATGTAGGCAGATTAGGTGGCAAGCGTATTCAAAGAGGATTCTCTTTTTCTTTTTTGTTGTTAACTGTCTCTCCCCTCCTTTTGGAAAGTCAGTCTAACACTTGCTTTCTACAAAGCAAGACAAAATGATGACATCTGCAACAGGCTGTTACAGGCACCTTTCTACTTCTGTTTTACATTCCTCGCTGAAGCAATCCTTATTTTTCAGTTGGTTGATAACGTAAATACTTCTCTCATTCCATATGACCCTCTCTCCTCCAACCTCCCCTCCACGATTTAATACTAAAGGATAAAGAATTTGAGGTTTTTCCTAATTTCGTCATCTACATATTACCACCCACCAATGTAGCATGTGGGATAAGCAAGAATAAGGCTGTAAGGAAACTACTAGTCTCAGCTATAACATTTGCTCTACCTTTGTTCACTTGCTTAGCAGCCAGCATTTAAGATGTCAACTTGAGGGCAAGACATAGCAATAAGCCTTTGAAGCCACTGTTGCTTCCAAAAAGTGCAAATTATCTCTGGCACGTACTCAACTATACAACGACTACTGCATAAGTTTTAAAGTGTCAAGTCTTATTAACACCCGAAGATCTTTTGTATCTTGACAGATTCATAGAGATTTAACATTTGCATTTCTATTTCTACTCGGAAGACGAGGTCCTGTGACGGAATAAACAGTAAAATACATTTGTTTCTGCAGCTAGAATTAAGGCTTATCAGGGCTCTCCTTTCAAGCTGAGTAATTTCCAGCCTCCCAGATTACCAGGAGATTTAAAACACATTTAAAAGTGCTTTATAAAACTCTTCACTGATAATTCTGCAGTGTCTCCCATGAGAAACATTTGCTCAAGACTTGCTTAGGAATAGTTTGCTTTTATCATTGTTACTATTACTACTTGCATGGGTGATATTAAAAGATACAATGCCACCTGCTGGCTTAGGAGTTTCATGTTTTTCTGGTTTACGGTTTTCTCGTTAAAGAGTAAACACCAAAAATAAGACATCAGTACCACCCTGTATGCTCTATTCTTCTAATACAGAATGGTGCTATAGGTATTACAGCAGAAATAGTTTTCTAAGTCTTACCAACCAAGACACGTGCTATATACACCACCAGATGTACACCACTTAACACACAAGATGTGAAATCCGAGCTCTAGAATTCAATAATCAATACTGGAAACCCAAATACTTAACACGGAGAATTTACCTGTGAAAGGAAAGCCACTTGACTCCTTCACACAGTACAACTCCTGATGTCATAAGCAGTTCTGCAAAGTACTGTGTCTCAATTCCTTCTTCCTCATGCTTTTTAAATTGGATACCAGATGTCGTCAACAGTTCGATAGAGTCCTGGGCATACATATCTTCTCTAAAAACAGAGAGGGGAAAAGTAGATTTTCAAAGTCCACAAACTTCAGTGATGATAAACCTGCTAACATTTCTATTTTGCTATTCATTCCACAGATTTCACTAGCATAGAGCAGGAGCATCTTAACTGTGTTCCGTGTTCATTACAAAACCAGTTGTTTTTCATAGCTTTTGTTAACCTTCATTAGCATTTCACCATTCCCGCCACCTCCATTCTTGCCGCCTCATAAAAAAAAAAACTAGTTCCTGCTGCTCCCCCCGTTATCTAGAACTCCCCTTTTGCAAATCTACAGAGGAAAGTGAACATGTGAATAGAGATATTTTGCCAAACAAGATTCATTATTTGAACTGCGACAAATTAAATGTAACAGTTGAAGCATTAACATGCTACATTATAGAACTAGGAACAGTACGTTCCAGATCCCAGTGCTGTATTAGTTCCGTGGATAACGTTTCCCACACATTCCTTGTGATTTAAGCTTAAGTAAATGTTTAGACACATGCTCATCAAAACTTCATTCTCGCTTCAACTGGAAATGGTGTACTTGCTCCATCGAGTGAATCCCTAAAATTCAGGTAGCCTAACGTTGTCTTTCTAAACGACCAACTTCAACTTTAATGGCCATATTTTGGATCTAAAATTTAACAGGATGGAAAAAAATTCCTCTATGTCTTGTTCGATCACCTCTTATCCCTATATTTATTCCTTTTACCACTAACATTTTTGTAAAGTCTTAAGGATTTTGCAATGCAATGGATGGTTTGTTGTGTTTTTTTTTTTCCCTAAAGTTTAATCTATATCATCATAACAAAGACATAGATGGTTAACTGGAAAAAAAAAGCCAACATGGCCCTACTTAGAAGATGATACTCGTATTACTGTCCATTACATGCTATTCTACAAAGTCTCCTCAGCGTATAGTTTTCAGTTTTAATAAAAAAAAGAAACAAAACACAAAAAATAAACCAGACAACCAATATATCAAACTTGACTACTAGATTCAGTTGTAGACTTATATTCCTTATTCCTAATAGCAGGTCATCATTCGTCAGAACATAAAGATACACTCTCAAGATGTGTTGTATCTTTTTTCCTCCCTCCCACACAGCTGCTCATTAGTTCTCCAGCTTTAAGGCATCGGCTTCCCGACACCTGTCCGTCTCCATAACACATTAAAGAACCCATCCAAAACAAACATGCCCTGTTTTACAAAAAGAAGTTTTAATTCCAGTTTGTTGCTCTGCGCTGATCAGGTGGATAGTTAGTTTAGAGAAATATTTATGCTCTTTAAAAGCACACTATAACAAGACCTGGCTGGAACCACACACAAAAAAGTCACCCTCTAGGAACAGCCAACAGCTGTTTTGCTTTAGGAGGAGAACACTTGGCACAGCGCCACTTCCCAAAAGTAAGTTTAGAAACAGACAAAAATAAGTAATTTCTCCACCCATGTAAAAATAAATAAATATTCATGTTTCATGCAGCACTTACCTTTCTATATAAAATCCCCCCGGTGAACTAGTAACAAGTCAGTTAGGGGTCTACCTACATCTTGCCTTGCTAAGCTGTCTTATCTACGCTGCATCTGACACAAATGGATGGAAAACTACTTTTGTTTTCAGTTGCTTGACGTGAAGTAGACCTTTGAAGCTCAGACAATAAATAAAACGAAACACGAGCTCTTCTCCCCAGATCACAGTTTGGAAGTTATTCATTAATTTCTCCTCTTTCTCCCGCACTTAGCTGGATTAGTATATTCTTCTATTAAGACAATGGATAACTTCCATCCAGCATTTATATGGCCAGGTGAGTTTAGAGACACCAAAATATCAAATCTGCACTTGCTTTTCTTTCAAGGGGTGCTTCAAACAAAACTAAAAAGAGCACGTCATTCCTCAGACCAAACTGATCTGTGACAAGCCACAGCACTGCTTGTTTAGAGAAGCAGAAAGATCAAGAAAAAGAGCAGCAGGGTTTTTTCTTTGTAAGAACCCCGACTGCTTTGAAAACAAGTCTTTTTATCTGCAGAAAAAAAGGTTTGTTCTCTAAACCTCCTGTGTAGGCTGCCGTTTTAACTCATGTCTATCAGGCTGTCCAGTGATCAGCTTGTAACACAAAACTGCCAAAAAACCCCACGACTTCAACACATTTCAGTTTGAGAAGCGTTTGCACTGATACTCACCTCAGGCCATATGAAAACCTATCAGACCAACAATGTTTACTTCATGAAAAAAAATTTCAAAGATACTAGTAACCTTGTCAACTACCTGCTAAAGATTTGATTAGAACTCCACAGAAGTATCTCATCCTACTGGAAAACTTAGGCTTGTACTTCAAGGTTTATCACCGATAAAAAGCACATTGTGAAATAAAGTTCACAATACTATTCCAACAGATAGTAAAACAAGTCAGCTTGCTTTTTAACCGACACTTTACACAAAATAATCCAGAACAAAAAATCTTCACAGGAGCTGTGCTGTAGAATCAATAATTCCTTTCCTCTTATAATAGAAGAAAATTAAAATACAGTAGCTTAATAGAGTAAGTTGCTTTGAAAACACAAAAAAAGCTGCTGGATTATTAAGAAGTTGACAGCATTTTACCTAGAATATTATCTAGAACTTATTGTGAGTCTTTTAACAACATTATTTTAAAGAGGACAGAGCACACTTGCTTTAGAACTTGCTGGTAACATTTGTCATGCTTCTTTTTAAGTCACTTGGGTAACTTTCCGTATTTTTCTTCACATGTCAGTATTTTCCATTTTAAAATATGCAAAGAAAAAACATGTGACTTCTATAACTAATAAGAGTTAAACTAAGTTAAGGGAGAAGCACTCTGAAATGCTAAATATGAAAACACAGAGCTAACTCTTGCACTGAGCATAAACGCTTCTTTTTAAAACGTTTGTTGAAATGGCTTAGCATTTTAGACCAAATTACCAACAGTAAGACAGACTGCACAGAAACAAGGGAAGAAAGCACGTGTTTGGCTGACAAAAGTTTTCCTCACATCAAGTGTCTATGATATTCCAAACATATAGATAAAAAGAGTTGCTTCGGCTTTCACAACCTATTATGTATTTTCAGTAAGTCAGAAACATACATTCAACAGCACAGATGTTTAACACTTACGTTAAATTAAATTTAAAATTAAATTGCCAAGTTGAAGTTCCTGGAGGGTATTCGCCTTGCTCATTCATGAACGTCAGTCCTAGTTGAATTATTTTTAGCAAGTCTACATTGCAGCGTAATAATTGGTACTGATAGTCTGCGTTGCTTCTGAATTCTCCAATAGGCCTTGCAACTACTCCTGGAAATTCCGTATCCTGTAAGAACAGAATTAAAATGTCAACAAGAGACACCCATAAAAATTTACATTACTCATTTTTGATAAAACATATTTCAAACGTTTAACAGTTTCATAGATGAAGAGTACTGTGTAAATTTAGCTTTTAAAACGGTAATAGATTAGGATCCTCACGTTCATACAGCATTAATTCAACATTAAGAATCCATTATTCTTTCAATGAAAATGGATGAAGATGTTTATAGCTTTAATTTACTAACATCAAATAAAATCAACATGCTTTTTGCAGTAATTTGCTAGACAAACATCAAGTGCCCACTTACCATAGCTACGTAGTTATACTTCCGTATAACTTGACGAATTTTCTTCATCTCTTCATCCAAGTTACAAGCCCAAACTTCACAGATTCTTTGGCTATGGTCTACGGTAGCTGCTGGCATAGTGGGGGGCTTTAGAGACCAGACATCAAAAGTTACACTTGACTGAGGATCAGTTTCATAAAGAGGACTTTATTTTTTTTAACCTAAGAGACAAAGAAAGCATCAAAGCGTAAGTTTTTGTTTTTTCACTTATCTGAAAAAAAAAAAAACCAACACGCTTGAACACCAGGATCAAGCTTTATTCTTCTGAATTTTGTAAAAGCAGCCCAACACAGCCTCCAAAACCACGTGAATTTCAGCTATGGGAGTTCAGATTACTATCTGCAACTAAAACCCTGCGATTTTATTAATTACTGACTTTATTTCTTGCGCGAAGCCAGGCAAACCGGCAAGGCGCACCAGCTGAACAGCTAACAGAGACACCTGAGCCCAGAAGCCTTATTCCCCACCGGGTTAGAAGAGCACGTTCCTGTGGACCGGCCCCACGGCCGCCTGCAGCCCCACACCAAGCGGGCACGGCGACCCGGGGACGCGGGGCCCCGGCGGCGGGCAGACAGCCGCCCGGACAGGCGGCCTCCCCGGGCCGGCCGGCCTCTTGCCGCCCGCAC
>VYZM01001990.1:485091-537907 GCA_013398915.1 Dromas ardeola | reverse complement strand
CCCCGGCACCTGCTGCCGAGCCCCGGCTGGGTCCGGCCGGCCCGCGGGGCGGTGAGGAGCGGGGAGCGGTACGGCCAAAGGCGTGGGGGGGGGACGGGGCTGGAATCATCAGCGGAGTGATTTAATGGGGTTTAAAGTCTGCAAAGAGGGACGGGTGGGGTGTGTTGCGATAAAGGCCTCCTTCTGGAAACCGGGAGCGTCGTTCTTTAAAAGTTAAGAATAAAACATAGGGTATAAAGGAGCTGTGCGTCGCAGGGGTCTTGTCAGCAGTGGCCTAGCAGCCCCGCTGGCTCTGCAACCTCTTTATCTGATACACAGAGCTGACTTGCTAATAACCGCCTGTTCCTTGGTAACTTGTTTTATTTAGGCGCTCACCAGAGGCAAGTGTTTTGTTTTGTTTTCCTGTTCAACAGCCAGACTTTTACAGCAAAACACCTTCCTTTATCCCGAGATACTCCAGCTTGTCAGTATGCTGATCAGTTTTGCCTAAATTTTGGTCTTTTGAATGTGTTCATCTTTTAAAAGGAGATTCACACTCCATGTATTTCATGTTCGATTTTCTGTGAACGTGTAAGCATGCCTTCTCCTGTCTGTTGAAGCAGAATGATAGAAGTCTCCAAAAGTAATCCAGAAAAAGAGGAGTTAATTTTCTGTTATGTCAGACTGAGACTAGGAGTGGAAGAGAAACTGATGGTATGTCCAAGTTTCATAATTGCAGTTCCCTCGCTGTCCTAATCTTTTTGAATTATCACACAGGAAACACAAGTAAGACAGTATTGCCAGGTATTGCTGCTTGCTTAAGCTTAAATCTGTTCAGACCAATTTCGAAAATATTTTTGAAAGGCGCCTCACATTTCTAAGGAGCCGTCTCTGTGGGTACGCAGCAGCTTACCTAACTTGAAGCGTTTGTTGGGCTGGCCTTACTCAGCCTTTTATTTCTACCCTGTTTTCGCTACTAGGGAGCCCTCAAAAAAGCGATCAGTTTTTGTCAAAGTCAGCTTGCTGAACTGGTTTACTACCTGTTTGTGCAGGCACGAGTTTGAGCATAGCAAGCATAGGCAGACAGGGAATGCAGCCAGTTGATGGTAGGGAGATGGTAGCTGCTCAGATGTCGCTTTACAGCCTTGTAAACTAGCCTACCTGGTCTCCCTTGACGATAGGTGTAAAAAACCAAAAAATTAGGCAAGTGGAGGAGTAAATTCTGGCAAAGCATACCGTTTTCATAAGAGATACTTACTGCAGAATAAATCTGAGTAACAGTGCCTCAAATTCTGTGCTTTTAAAAAGGTATGTGTACTTGTGCAAATTTTCAAAAGTGCAAAGGCTTTTTTGGGTGGGACTGATGTGCTTGCTTAAGGAGTCTATAGCAGCACAGGTCTATAGGATAGGAATATGCATTAAGCATCCCGACAGCGTTGTTTCCTAAGCAATGATTAAATAAATGTCATTCTAGTGGTTGTTTTGTCTGATAAGTACTTTTCGTCATTCGTTTATGTGTATCTCAGATGCTCCTCGCAGAAATGCTCAAAGTAAAATTCTTGGCATGGTGTAGTTACCTAACTTTGGTAAGTTTGGTTTATGTTGTCTTAGGTTGTAAAAGCCCAGGTATGTGTGATCTTAATTTCATTAAAGTAGCTAGTCTTCCTTTTCAGGATCCCTCACAGGTTAGGAGCTTGGAATCAAGTTTTTGTGTTTAAAAAACAGTTTTCTTGCATTTGCTGTTGTTCTAACCAAAGTCATTTTCCCAGTGTACCCATTCCCACCTGGGGAAGGGACAACTAAGTTTATCAGTTCAAAGTTTTGCTTAAAGGAAGTTGTAACAGTTTGGACAGCTCAACGAGATTATGGATTTCTCGTTTTTCTCTCCCTGTTCTCTTCTTCCTCCTCACTTCCTGTAGTTTGTGCATGTTGAGTGGAGCATAATTACATACCCTTCTCACAAGGATTTTGTAGCAGGCTATTAAAACGCGTGACAGATGATTGCAGGGCAGGAACGTGCATGAGAGATTCCAGGGAGAATCTTTCAGTTAAGAATGAGGTGGTGATTTCGGTGTGTGGTGTATCACAGTAGAGCCCTAAGCTCTGATTTAAATTCTGTGCCGAAGATATCTGATAGTTTCTTCAAACAGCATGTGATTTCACAGGGAAAGAGCAGATACTGAGCTGTCTGTGCGAGGAATAAGGTCGGACTGTGGAAAGCAAGGTGCATAGCTGGGTTTGTGTCTTACTCCATTTGTTCCCGAAGCTCTGAAAACTTTAGTTTTAAATTCTGTGTGCAAATAATGCATTGCAGGGATACAATACGCTCCTAGCGCTACACTTAACGCACATTTGCAGATAATGAGTTTTGGGTGTTTTGAGGAAGTAATGGTATAGGGTGTGCCTAGTGGTGGATGGAGGGGCGTTTCTGAAGTTGGGGGCAAAGAGGCTTTCTGGGAACACCCAGCTGCCTTATTCCCAACTGGAGCCGTGTTCCCTCACTTCATGAGGGAGCCTTAGAGAGGTGAGAAAGAAGAATATTATTAACCAGGTGCAGGCAGGAAAAATACATAGAAGAGGAATCAGTCTGCTTTTTAAGTTTGTTTTGGCTGAGGCATTATAAGATGGAGCTTATTTTCTGCCCTCCTTTCTCTCCCAGTCCCAATTTAGGTATGTTCGTATTGTCCAGAAGTTCTGCTTCTGAGCTAAGTCTTCTCCTCCTCCTCCTCTGCGTTCCTTGGGATGCCATCTTTCAAAGCAGTCTTGCTGTGCATACAAATTGTAGAGTGCTTTGAGTATTGAGATCAGCTTCCTATTAATGCAGCAGATGTAAAGGTTTTTCTCGGTAACTTACCTGTTCCAGGAGAAGCAAATTTGGATTCGGTCTTACCAGATTTCGTAAGATACAAGTTTCTTCACTTGGTGCTTTCAGGGGGGTCTGTGTCTTGAGTGTCACTGGATTATGGAGCTTGACATTCTTGCAAGTAGCTATTCTTGAAAATATCTGCGCAAGTGCATAGAACGTGGTGCATGTGGGAAAAAACTACTATTCAATAGTAAGCTAATCTGTTAAGAAAGAAGGCCTAATGTATGTTCTAAATACATTGAAGAGCGATTGAGGGAGCTGGGACTGTTTAGTTGGAGGAAGAGGAGGCTGAGGGGAGACCTCATCACTCTCTACAACTACTTGAAAGGACATTATAGAGAGGTTGGTGCTGGTCTCTTCTCACAGGTAATGAGCGACAGAACAAGAGGGAATGGCTTCAAGCTGCAGCAGGGTAGGTTTAGACTTGATATTAGGAAAAAATTCTTCACAGAACGAGTGGTCGGACACTGGAATAGGCTGCCCAGGGAGGGGGTGGAGTCACCATCCCTGAATGTGTTTAAGAGTCGTTTAGATGTGGTGTTGGGGGATATGGTGTAGGGGAGAACTTTGTAGAGTGGGGTTGATGGTTGGACTTGATGATCCCAAGGGTCTTTTCCAACCTGAGTTGGAATATGATTCTATGAATGTTGGTCTGTAGGCAGTGTTGGAGAGCAATACTGAGTTGTGAACCAAGTGTAATGCCTTGGCAAAGTAAATGTTTTATCAGATAAAATTCAGTATATGAGAAAAATCACTGATGTGATGTCTTAAATTAAGCCAGTAAGTGGAGAAAAATAGGTTCAGATTGTTTTCAGATCAGTGAGCAGCACAATTTCTCCTCATGTATTTCCATTGCTTGTGATCGTGTATGAGGTTTAAAAGTTGAATCTACTATTTTTTGCTTTAATCTTAATATTCAATATAGTGTTCTGAAGCATATTAACTTATTCCAGCATTTTCAAAATTATTCTTACAAGGCTTTCCAAAACTAAGCTAAATACAAAGGTCTGAGGTCGTGCCTTTTTTTAGACTTCAGGCTCTTACATTGAGCATGAATTGGATGCTAACAATTTCTTCTTTGACAGCATTGCGGAAATCCAGAAAGATGTGGAATATCGACTGCCGTTCACTGTAAACAACTTGACAATTAATATTAACATGTAAGTAGAGTCAGATATCTCTATACACATCTGAAAAATTAAAATTGTTCTCAAAAAAAGTAGTAATAGAACATAAATGGCTCCCATCTCATAACTAATTTCAGGAACTATGATCTGGATTTGCATTAGTAGTTGTAGTATATGAATGAAACTAATTCTGTACAAGATGCAGATGCTCAGCTGAAAGCAAAACTGTATTTTGCTGTGCTCAGCTCCTAAGACACCTGTGTGATTTTAGTTGAAGGTAAGTAGGAGAAAATGCTTGGGAATTTCTGATGACTTTGAATCCCCTACAACTGAAAATAAACTTAATTAGTAATTTACTAATCTGCTGTAACTCCTAAAGCTTCTGAATCAGAAGCTTCTGGATCATAAATTAAGTGGCTTATTATAACATTTCCTGTGAATTTACTTTGGGGGGTGCTTTTGCTCTGGCAAATATTGACGGTATTCTATTCATAAGTTTTTTTTATTGCTTTAGCCTGATATCTTGCCTGATATTCTTGCAGGTTACACTGCATTGTCTTTGTAGTAATAACATTTGTATTAGAAAATATTCTCCCTATGCTACAGCTTTTTCTTTCACCGTGGACGTGAATAGTCTCCTCAGTTCCATGGAAGTCTGGTGTTCTAATTTATCTGACTTCTAATTTTGTAACCGAGTAATCCTTTTGTGTGCTTCATTCTCTCTGTATTTCTCCATAACTCTTCTAGTAGAAAATTAAGTTTATGTAATTAATAGTACTTTTTTTTTTTTTTTTGCATAACAAGTCTTCTTATGCAAACTTCATCATGGTGTATAGCTGTAGTAATGATTATTCTTGTATTTGCAGCTTGCTTCCACCTCAGTTTCCTCAGGAAAAACCAGTCATCAGTGTTTTCCCACCTGTGAGACATCATTTAATGGACAAGCAGGGAGTATATGTGACCAGTCCACTAATCAGTAATGTATGTATAATTTGTAGCTTCACATATATCTACTGTTAATAGCAATTTTAATACGTCACGCTATACTATTGCTAATACTTTTGGTAAAAAAGACTAGTGCAGATCCTAATCCTTCTCGACCTGTATTTTGAGGGGTCAGAAAACAAAAATTCAGTAGTGTTCTGTATACTACTATTTATTCTTTTACTTCTGCTGTTACTGAGTTGAGTATTCCATATATCTAAAACTGTTTTAAGCTGTGGTGGCTTAGAAAGTTCCTATTGCTTTTCTTGGTAATGCCAGTAGCACAGTTCTTGTTTCTCTACAGTGTACCCCAAATAAGGGAGGAGGATGCTTTAAGACTGTTTTGTAACATGGTTCTTTCTAACCTAATCCTATTAGAAAGATGTCAAGGTTTTAACTCTAATATTCAGGATTTTAATGTGCTGTTCTTTTTTTTTGTTCTTCCCCCCCCCTCCTTTTCTCTGCCAACAGGGATGTGGTAGTTTTTTGGGGTGGAGGGGAGGTTATGACGTTTTTAGGATGCAATTAATGCTTTTTGTGTCGAATCTTAGCACGCGCACACCCCCCCTCTGATTTCCCAAATGTAACTTGGTGACAAAGGTGGGGCTTTTTTTTTTGGTTGGTCATCAGAAATGTTGTACTTGATTGATTCTCCATTTATAATGGAATGTACAAAAGACTTCTAGTTCCTGTTCAGTTCTGGGTGGCTTATCACTTTATTTGGAGCTTATGCACACATAGTTTACGTTAGCTGTTACGTCTCTGAAATAGTATCCAGCACTGCCGTGTAGGTATAATAAATGGTCAGGTTCAGCATGTTTTGGGGCTATTGGATTTCAGGCATAATTTTTCTTCTGCATTAGGTTTTGGTTTTTGTTTTTACCAGTTTACAATGCACTCAGATCTTGGAAAAATTATTCAAAGTTTACTGGACGAGTTTTGGAAGAATCCTCCAGTTCTGGCTTCTAGCTCAACATCATTTCCATAGTAAGTATCTATAAACGTGGTGAATCCAGCTATGTGTATAAAATTAAATTTTTAAAAAAGAGATGAAACCATGTATTAGGAGGGCAGGAACAGGAATAATGTAGTGGATGTATTGGGAGACATAGATTTACTGTCCGTGCACGATTTCATGTGCAAGGACGTGAATGTTTTGCGAAGAAACACTACATTTCATTTGAGTTGCCAAGCAGTTGTGTTTCTAAATATACTGTTCATAATCTCCCAGGCTTAGAGGCAGCTTGTGCAACAGAAACGGTGCAATTTAAATAATTGTATTAAATATGCAGAAGTGGTCTGAGATATTACAGCTTTATCAGTACAACTGTGGTTCTCGTGGCTGACAAGGGTACTGGGTTTAGATGCAGCTGCAGTTGTGAATTTAAAAAAAAAAAAATCATTCCTGTTGTTTAGAAGTCATTATGCGTGTGTTGCCCAAGCTGTTAAATGCTGTACCGTAAATAAGAAATAATGTACGACACAGATGCATTTCTCAGAACTTTCAAATGGAAACAATTTTAATCATAAATTTTTGAGAAGTAGTTTTCTTATAATTAAGAGTGTGAGTGTGTATTTGGCTACTTTACAAGAATATAGTTTAATGGAGTTTTATATTATGTTGCAGTGTAAAACATAGAGTGGACTTACTGTGTTGGAAGTAACTGAGAACAGAAAATGCGAAGTTTATGGTGATTTAAAAATTCAGTCTTATATCTTGTATGTGGTCTAGTAACTATAATTCAAATGATAAGAAACGTGCTGTAAGCAGTTGGTTACTCATTGTTGTGGTTTTTTGTTTGTTTGCTTTTAGCCTTTTCAACAAACCAGCTGGAATGCCTCCTTATGCTCCTCAGGGGTTTCCGTTTCTTCCTCCGTACCCACCTCAAGAACCAAACAGAACTATGGCAGCCGTGCCCGTTGCTGAATCAGTTTCTTCAAGCTACACTACAGACAAGCCGGCTGCTCCCTCTTACGGCTTGATTGCTGATCTGCCACTGCCTGTTCCGACAGCAGAAGCGGTGCTTCAGGTCTGTGCGCTGAGTTTTGCTGCTTAAGCTGTCAGACGCTGGGTATAAGTTCCCGCAAGAGCACACAGGGAATTGCCGCAAAACTCAAGGGAGCGGTCTGAGTGACTGCACTTCGTGGTTTTCCCAGCACTAGGAAAATGAAACTGTCATTCTGGCTTTGATGAAAAATTTTTTAGAACAAACTTGAAGTCAGAGCAACAAGTTGGTCTTTCTGAGTTTCAGTGAAACTAGTGTTACCCTAAATATCTTTGAATATACTTTTTTCCTGGAGCTGCACTCCCCCACAGTGCAGCTGTGACTGCTTCTCCAGCCATAGAAAATGAGATCCTTATCTCTGTATGGGATTTCCTGCCCAGAACCTATCAGGTGAGAATGATGTGCAATCTCAAGCCTTTATGTGTGGAGTATTTATTTCTCGTTTTCAAACTTAAAATAGTTTCTCTTCACGGATCTTCTGTGTGTATACTCACAAACTCCTTCTCACTGATGCACTCTGGAAGGATTTTTTTGAACGTCTTCCAAAAACTTTGTATCTGTTTAGTCTTTCATCAAATCTTGTCTGTAGAAACAAAAATTTTCCTAATCCTGGAAGAAGCTTTTCTGGCTTTGTAGAATTTAAGATTTCTACATTCTGTGAAGACAGACATTTTTTGCCTTGTCTAAAAACTCTTTTTCCCAAGGGATTATTGTAGAATCATAGAATGTGTTGGGTTGGCAGGGACCTTTAAAGATCATCTAGTCCAACCCCCCTGCAGTACGCAGGGACATCTTCAACTAGACCAGGTTGCTCAGAGCCCCATCCAACCTGGCCTTGAATGTCTCCGGGGATGGGGCCTCCACCACCTCTCTGGGCAACCTGGGCCAGTGTCTCACCACCCTCATTGTAAAGAACTTCTTCCTGATGTCTAATCTAACCCCACCCTGCTCTAGTTTAAAACCATTGCCCCTCGTCCTATTGCTACAGGCACTTGCAAACAGCCCCTCCCCAGCTTTCCTGTAGCCCCCTTCAGGGACTGGAAGGGGCTCTAAGGTCTCCCCAGAGCCTTCTCTTCTCCAGGCTGTACAACCCCAACTCTCTCAGCCTGTCCTCATAGCAGAGGTGCTCCAGCCCTTTGATCATCTTCCTGGCCCTCCTCTGGACCCCCTCCAACAGGTCCATGTCCTTCTTGTGCTGAGGGCTCCAGAGCAGGACACAGTACTCCAGGAGGGGTCTCACGAGAGCAGAGTAGAGGGGGAGAATCACCCCTCTCTGGATCTGCTGGCTACGGTTCTTTTGATGCAGCCCAGGATGCGATTGGCCTTCTGGGCCAATTATAGTTTTAAAAACCACGTGAAAGAGATCAAGAGGTCAGTCTCATTCTCTGTTCTCACGTCCCTGAGTTATACTCCTCCTGTGTGTTTCCTGGGTCATCCAAGTGTTGTCAAATGGAGGACATAGCAAAGCAGAATTATTTTCCTCCAAAATTGACTCATCTTTTATGACGTGCCACCCCAAACATTCCCAAGTGTTTTGTTTCCATTGGTGGGTTGAGACATCTTCTGTTCAGACACTAGTGCTATTGCTTCTTACTGCTTTTCCTACTTTTCTTGTTGCTGGCAAATACTCATCTCCAATTTTAGATTAATCAGGTTAGATCAAGAAATTGCTCTTCAAAAATCTACTAAGCATTTCTAAACTTCCATTTAGGTTGGTCAGAATGGATTTACTTACAAGATGCCTGATGTTCCTGATACATTTCCAGAACTCTCAGAACTAAGGTAAAGTTTCAGATGGTAACAAAACTTTCTGTAGTCATTAAAAAGCAATTACTACTGGTCTGTATCTGATTTTTGTCGAAAGTCTGTATACATCCTGAAAGGTTTTTGTAGAAATTGTAAACAGGAGAACTATGACTTACCAAAATTGGTAGATTCAGAAAGTAAGCCAGCCTTGTATTCAGGTATGCTCCTTGTTTAGGGTTTTCTCAGCAGGAACAATAATTCAGGATTCAACACCAGGAAAAAGAGTATTTATTTTTACTTTTTCTAACTGTCGGTGTCCTGCTGTCTTCTGGGACCTTACCAGGGACTTAATTTCTACTAATACAATAAGTGGAACTTCTGAAGGAGGAAAGTGGACGGGGAAATGGACCTGAGACTGGTTCAGCAATTACATTCTTTTAAATTTGAAAGGACTGTATTGCAGGGTGAACATTGGACTACTTTGTGAGCAGCTCAGCATGTGCAGGGAGGGTCAGTTACATAAATCCAGTTGGTAAATGTGCCGGTGCAGATCGCTTCCACATCTTGATAGTTCTTACGCATAGTACATGAATATTTTCAGCAAAAGCATATCTTGTCACAACTGAAAAAAAAAAAAAAGAAGTATCAGTTATTGTTCCCAGCAGTTTGCTCAGATGTAATGAGCTGGCCTCCTAGAGCAGTTATCTGGGATTGCCAGGAACTGCAGCCTGTGGAGAGGGACCCATGCTGGAGCAGGGGAGACGTGTGAGGAGGAAGGAGCAGCAGAGACAGACTGTTACGGACTGACTGCAGCACCTGCAGTTCCCCCCAGTCCCCGTGCTGCCTGGGGCAGGGGGAGGTAGAGGAGTTGGGAATGAAGGAGCGAAGATGAGCCTGGGGAAAAAGGGGGTGAGGCGTTCTAGTTTTTGTCTTTCCAACTCTTACTATAATTGGCAAAAAATTAAATTAAGTTTTCCCAAGTTGAGTGCGTTTTGCCTGTGAGCGTAATTGGTAAGTGATCTCCCTCTCTTTATCTTGACCCACAAGCTTTTCCCCTTTATCCTGTTGAGGAGGGGGACTGAGAGAGCAGCTGGGTGGGTGCCTGGGAGCTGGCCAGGGTCAACTTGCTCTAGTAGCATTAAAAAACACTTTTTAGGAAGCGTTCAAGCATTTAAGGCTTGAAATGAGGGATACTTTTTAACACGCTGCATTTTAAGCTCACTGCTGCAGATAGTAGAGCCCGCAGTCCAGAAGAAAGGTGAAAAATAAGTTGTGGTCAAGTGTTGTGTATCTGTAAAGTCCCAATAAATGCCTCAAACTTCTGACTTTTGGCAGAAATGAGTAACGCTACATGTAATGTTTGCTGTTAGCTTTATATCTGCTCTCTTTCTGTTTGAATGTAGTCTATCGCAGCTGACTGATATGAACGAGCAAGAGGAAGTGTTACTGGAGCAGTTTGTCACTCTACCACAGCTGAAGCAAGTCATTACTGATAGAGACGAGCTAGTGAAAAGCATTGAAGAGCTGGCAAGTAAGATGTCAGAACATTAGCATCTCCGGCTGTGTTCTGTGAACTCAATCCTTTAAAAAAAAAGTAGTAATAGTGACTTTATTTTACAGAAAAAAACTTGTTGTTGGAGCCTAGTCTCGAGGCAAAAAGACAGACAGTGTTGGATAAAGTAAGTGAACAATAAAATCTTTTTCAGAAAGTTTAGTTTTAATATTCTGTTTTTATCAGGGGGAAAAAACATTCTTTTTCTGCTTCCTTCCAGTATGAGCAACTCACACAGATGAAAGCAGCCTTTGAAAAAAAGATGCAAAGACAGCATGAACTTAGTGAGGTATAATCTCTACATTGTATTATCCTTTAAGAATACTTCAGTAAAACTGAAGTTTTGATTTATATTTTTATTTTTATCCATAAAGTATATTCTTCTGGTCAAACTCTGGAACTCTGGTCAGCACTGGCACAGGCTGCCCAGGGAGGGTGTGGAGTCCCCGTCTCTGGAGACTTTCAAGCCCCATCTGGATGCAGCCCTGAGTGATGTGCTCTGGGCAATCCTGCTTTAGCAGGGGAGTTGGACGAGATGATCTCTAGAGGGCCCTTCCAAGTCTGAAATTCCGTGAAACTCTAATTTTATATGCAACAGATTCACATCAAGTATGAAATAAAACGGAATGAAGTACCAACCAGTTTGAAAGCAAAACAATGTTGTGATTACACTACTACTGTTTTTTTTTTTTCTTGGGTGGGTTTTTTTAATGCTAAAATAGAAGCATTTAGAGCTCTTTTTAAGTACGACCCTGAGTGAAACCAATTTTAAGAACAGAATGATTTTTAAGGAAGGCTTCGTTAATTAATGGTACCTATTTAACATAACGAGCTTGCAAAACTGTACCAGATCAAGATTATTAAAACCATTTCTTTAGAAACTTAAATTATGTGATTCACAAGGTGTGCTTACTTTGGGCAACGTGTTATATGTGCTGTCAAACTTTGCACGTTCTAAAGCGCCAATAGGGTAAAGTGATTACTTCAGAAAGCGATTTAGGGAAGGAGCATAATTCCTTAGTGTGTTTACCAGGATTTGCGTTAGAAGATGTAACTTCTCATAAACCAAGTTCTGCACTGAAATCTTCATTATTTGCAAGACCTGTCACCGGAGAATACAACAGTTCATCAAACCAGCATGTATAGTACCGGAATTTCAAAATGCCCCAAAAGTAACAAAATATGAAATAACAAGCAAAAAGTTGTGTGACAGCAAACAATGATTTCATAGGTGACCTAAATGAATTGTTTCCTCCCTTGAAAATCCCAATGCCTCCTTTCTGTGTGATGTAAGCTGGCTTTAAAGTGGGCGAAGGTTGAGAAACTTCCTATTTCTTAAGAACAGGACATAATACCCCACTGCTATATTACCTTTTCTTTTTTCTAAGTTAGATTTGCTTGTTCAGTTTAATGATGGTTTGGAGGCTGAGAGCTGGGGAGTTGCAGCTGGATTTTTGTGCTGGTTTCCCACATGCGCTGGATCTTCATGTGTTGATGTTCACTGTGCACTATAGGGTACTTCCTGTTAGCTCTGCTTCAGAGTTCCAGACAAGTCTTTTCAGTTATACTGCGGGTGAATTTTAGTCATCTTTTATTAGAGCGATCTCTCCTTATTTTGCACAAGATTAATTTAACAGGAAATTTCTGATTACGTTACGATTTTACAGTACATAAGAAAAATATTTTTCAGGGGGTAGATGAAGGGTAGTCCAAGCGTCTAATGTCTATAAAGATCTTGAGTTTGCAGTTCTGGTTCTGTACAGGTTCCTGCTGAAGACATGAATCGCGTCCTGATTAACTGGCCAAACTTTAATTAGAGGCAAAATAATGAAATTATATGCAATAAACAGAAGTAAGGTTTAGAGGTTTATAAGAACAGAAGAATGACTATACTGGTTTAGATTAGCAGCCCATCTGCCTCTTGAGGAGGTGCTTTTTCCTTTCATGTCTTCCTCGCCACAGCCATTTCAAGGGTATTTAAAAGCTGAACAGTAAGTGCCCTTTCACCTTTTTCTACTCCTGGTGCTCACTACTGAGTTTCAAAAGTAGACCCTACTTATTGAAGACACTTGAAATGCTAGTTCTACTCAGAAATCATGCGCTGGAGAACCTGCTGGATTTCCAAGCTGGATGCTTTCTACAGTGTAGGGTAAAAGTTGAAAAGCTTTATGCATTTGTGAGAGGGATTGCGAATCAAGACCTAAACTAGCAATACTTTTCTCACATTGAATCCTTTCTAGTCTAAGAAGCTATGCTGTTTCTTGGAGATGAAGCTTCCTCTGGTCACTTAGGCTTTTTTGTAATAATAATGCTCTATTCACATATTGCATATTTATATAGTCATTTATCTTTCTTCTTGGAAATGTAGGGTTTTGATGGAGAGTTTAATATTACATAGGAGTTCTTATTTTCTTAGAGTTGCAGTCCCAGTGCTCTGCAAGCCAGACTTAAAGTAGCTGCTCATGAAGCTGAAGAGGAATCTGACACTATTGCAGAAGACTTCTTGGAAGGCAAAACAGAAATAGATGACTTCCTTAGTAGTTTCATGGAAAAGCGAACGGTATGTAATATACAAAACATTCTAATCTGAAAGACATACAACACGTAGTGATTAAATTTAAGACTTAGAGTTTGAGCAGTCCTGTGATACAGAACAGTGCTTTAGTATGCTTCAACAGAAGAAAAATGTATCTGTAACTGGCTTCAGTCTATTTAGAATATAAACTGCATTCTGAAGGCACGTATTTTTAAGGTGGGATTGCAAAGGTCACCTGCATTAGACTCTAATCCTGCGTCGTTGCAGATATTTTTGTGCCACTTTCTTCTATATCCTCCATAGATACAGGGAAGATAACCACATGGACAATTTGAAATTTGGTAAATCGTCATGGAATGACATATTGTATTAAGGAACCTTTAATGTTCAATTTATGAAACGTCTTACACTAATTATTCTGTTGATGGCTATCACCAGATAAGTAACTGAGGTTCAAAACCCACCGTTCTTGCTCATGCTGTGACAAGAGCAACTTACTGGGTAGCGTACCTTTCTTTAAAGATGCCTAATAAATGCATTTCATAACATAGGAAACAATTTCTTCTCTTATAAGCAATTATGGATGGAATAATGTTATCAATATAGACAGTTGCTCTGCAGCCTGAAGCTTAGAAGTAAGGTGGTTCACAGGGCTTTCCTTTTTTAAAGAGCCTGCAAAGTAGCTAAATCATTCAAGAGAAACTGTAGTACGCGTTATAAAAAAAATTCCTTTTGGAATTCACCCTTCCTATGTCTTGCTTTGTAGCTCTGCCACTGTAGACGAGCCAAAGAAGAAAAACTTCAACAGGCAATAGCAATGCACAGCCAATTTCATGCTCCGCTATAGGTAAACGGCTGGTCCAATATTTGTGGTGAACTTTTTTGCTGATTTTTTTTTTTTTTACAGTTTACCTCATTGTCCCCCACTTACAAATTGCTAATTGCAAATGGATTTGTGACGATGCTAAGTGTGCTAATAATGCTTTCTGTGGAAATCAATTATGTACCGCATCTGTTGTTAGTTGTATTTACAAAGTAACTTCTGGAGGAGTTAAAATATCTAATTATGGAAATTTGTCTTTACAGACTTCCTGCAAACTACACCTGCCAAGAGAACGAGTGAAAAGCCCAATAAAGCACACTTTTTAATAACTATTATTTGCGAATAAGCATTTCATCTTCTATGGCTGTATTTATAGAAGAGATTGTATACAGAGTTGGGGTGGATTTTGTACAAATTAGAATGTCTCTTTATATTCTCATTGTACTCAAGAATCCTTCTATTTCAATCTTTGCACTAATTTCTTGTATTTATTGTTGATAGTTCTTATTATATTTAAGTTCCTGCTGCTATACTCCATTCTTCAGAGATTAAATATCTAAACATGTAATTTTAACTAGCTTTTTACATTTTTATAAGAACATAATTCATATCTTTTGTATTTTAAACTTAGAAACATAGATTTGGCTTGATCTGTGGAAGAGTTTGAGGGAAGTGGTGACAGGACTTTGGAAACTGAAGTTCATAATCTGGGATTGTCAGTGGATTCACAAGCTGTCCTTTCTTGAAGCCAAAATGTTTAAGAACAAGTTTTTTGCTTTTAAGTAATAATTCAAAACTAGGTATAGCCTGTATTGTGTTTTGGAAAAGTAGATCTGGATTAAGCGAAAGATGTGTTGGAACAAATTATATTGGAATCGAAATAGAATAAATGATCTCTGCCTAGATTTGATATATTGCTCAGTAGCACTGATGCACTTGATTTCAGGAGTGGCTTGGTACCTACCACTGTAATTAAACACAATTTTCATCTAATAATTTCATTTTCATATTTGTTTTTACTTAAAAATAATCAGGTCACCTCCCAGTTTCTGTTTTATGCAATACAAGTATGTTCATCGTGTGAGGAACTAAAAAGCACTTTGCAAAAACTACTTCTGACGTTCTTTGTGAAGTAGAAGTTATTTTTTCCTAATTTTAAGGAACAAAGAAGCAACTGTGGCTGGAATTGCATAGAGTGTTATGTTAAGACCAGTGATAGAATTTGGAAGGGAGATTTAATTCTGGCCTTTAATCACTGAATCTTGTTTCTGGTGAGCTGACTTTTTTTAGGATGGGGGTATACCTGGTGAGGATGGATAGGGCCGAGTGCAGTATTCTGCAGGAGAACACCCCAACATGCATGTGTGTTCTCCCTTGCTCTTGCAAAAAGATACATTCTTTTTCTTAACCTCGTCAGTGCATTAGATTTTCGTGGAGACAGTCAAGTTTCACAAGAACAGAAGGAATTGTACAGTTCTGACAGATAAATAAGATAAAGCACTGATTAAGTAATGTATTGGGAATCCTGCTGCTTTCTTCTCAGGAAGCAGTCTGGAGATAAACCTCTTAGCCAAGACGCTGCCTCTGTGTTCCCTAGATGGGGTCCCAGAACATCACAGGTTCAAGTCTCAAACTCAAGCAGGTCAGTCCAAGCGAGTGCTTTTCCGTATCACTGATCTTCAGTCAGTCCTAAACTCAGTGCTCCTCTGGCAAAATGCAATAAGGTATTTCTTCCAAATTGGAGAAAAGTGAGTAAATTTGGAGTTAATGAAAATCATGTAAGCGCAAGAAGTCTGTTCCACAGGCTAGCGCATCTTCAAATGGGGCTTTAGTCTTAGCCCTGGCATGCTTTACAGTATGTGTTGTCTGTCTTAAGCTACAGCCTTTCAGGGTGAGTAAACTATTCACTGGTATTTGGTGTGATTTTTCTTTGTAAAGCTGGTCCAAATTCTGAGATCAGATGTCCCAAGAAAATAGAACTATGGCACAAATCAAAGAAGATACATGGGTGCCTGAAAAAATAAACAGGTTGTTAAGTGCCGTGGTTAAGCAATAATTTTAGAGTATCTTCTTCCAAAATACCTTTCTACTGACTGTGCATAACACTGCTTGTATATTGACATAGCACCTCTGCTAATCGGCTAACTAACCCCTCATTAAAAATGAGATCACGTAGGTTTCCAAGTGGTTCTGGACGTGGGTCTGAGAATAGTGTGATTTCTGCAGCTCTGGAGAAGAGCTAGATTTAAGTCATCAGTGTTACCTTCTTGGCAAACTCCATCTCGTTTTGTGCTGAGTGTACAAATTGTTTTGGATCTGCGTATCTAGCTAACAATCCTGAAGATGAGACACACAATTCTGTACAGGGCCGTTTTTTTATTGTTTTTCCCCTGTAAGTAGAGAAAGGAACAGATCACCAAACATCTGGCGCTCTTCCTGCGTTGGGCTAGTATCTTTTTTATACATTTAAAATGGCATGGGATGACAGGCTTCTTTCCTCACCTGCCGCCTCCTGTTGAATGTTATGCGGTGTGTTATGGTGCTCCGCTGTGACTGACCCAGCCGGGTCACCTTCAGGGGATTTGCTTCCCAAACTAGTACAGGTTCTCAATGCTTCAGCTTTTCCTCTTATGCTACGTTTCTGAGCAAACGTACAAATTCAGGACCTCTCCATGGAGTCCTTCTGATGGTAGTGGAGGAGAGTCTGGAAGAAAACGTCACTCTTCAATGCAAGTTCTTGTACAGTGTTTCTTATTCAGAGCTATGAAAATTTAAGGTCTTCTCTTTTCTTCCTTTCCATTCTCTTTCTCTCATCCTGTTGTTCCTATTCCTGTTCCATTGATTTTTTTATTAATTTTTTTTCCCCCCGTCTATTTTTTTTTTAGCCCCTTCTGCAGTCACAAACCATCCTCAAGAGAAGCAGCCCAGAAGTCCCTGTGTTCAGCAGTGGTGTACTGGGTTAGCTACAGGTATCCTCTCGCGTGCAGGAATGGCCAGCCTGTTTCTGGCCTTTAAAGGGCAAGCCAAGCTGCTGCTGGTTTGGGGTTTGGGTTGTTGTTTTGGGTTGGTTTTTTTTTTGGTTTGTTTTAGTCCTACACTGGTTGTGCCGATGGGAACATTTTTCCTTATAGGTAATCTTCATCCTTTCAACAGAAGACTTAGTAGAACACTGGTAACGCTCTGCCAAAGTTTGGGGTTTTCGGCTTCTAGCATGCTGGTAGTTCACCGTTAAGTGCATTCCTTACCTTATTTTGCCGAAATGTGGTGTGTAGGTGTAAATCCAGCTTTAAACAATTCCCCATGACGTGTAAGAGAATGGCAACTGCTGTTAGATGCATATTCTACAATCTTTTGAAATTAGTCAAGAGAATTTTTACGCAATCTGGAATAATAGGCTACATACAGCGACCTGTTCCTGAAGGGCCTTGTGCGGTGTCATGCTCGTGCTGAGGTGTGCCACCAAGTGGAAAAGTGAAATAAATGAGCAAGAAATAGAAGAGTAAGGAGGTGGCTTGTCTCTGGTGTTGCAGTAGTTTGGGGTGGGGGTAAGGGTACATTCTGCATTGTAAATGCTAATTGAGTCTGGGTTTCACCTAATTTTAGTATCTGATCTTGCTACTAAATGGTTTCTATAGCTGAGTTTAAGCCTCTTGTTCCTCCCTGAGTCAAGCGACTGCTTAAATCCAGAGCTGAGTTCTCCGTACAGCAATTGTAACTGATGCGATTGCAGAGCAGAGAAATTTTAAAATGTAAGTCTGAAACGTAAGTAGGTTGGATTTGAGGTGATCTTGTATACGGCTGGTGGTAATGGTACGTTCTGCTGGGGCTTAGAGAAGAAAGTTTTCCTGGATTTCACAGTGTATTTGACATGCTCACTTTTCTGGAAGATGGATTATGAGGTACACGGAGCTATGCTCACCACCACCACAAGCAAGAGACTATAATAAAGTCAATTCTGAGCAGTATCTAATGACCAGCTCTGGTTTTGTTGTTTGCTCTGTACATACTCCTGCAGCTCTCCCACTTTGGACATGGGCCAAATGTGGAAGTTGGAAATCTTTTAGTTTTGTTTCTGTCCAAGTTCTTACTACTCCATCCGACGACTAGGATACGTCTTTCTAAAAGAGAGATTTAAGACCTTTCAGGTAAAGTTTAAGTTAGTTAGGCAACAAAGTCAGTTATCACAGCCTTATTGTATACGCTGTTCTGAGCAGTAAATACTGTAATGTGTTAAATTTACAAATAAGGGCTTTGGGATTTTTAGTGTACCTTGTAATTGTCTAACTTAAGGGTAGAGTCAGGCACTGCAGAACTTTTTGGGTGGATACAGAGTTGTGTTGGAAACGGATGCAGTAATTTGCTCAAGGACAAACTTAATCTTTGCATGTAGTGATTTGAGCTTTTCCTGTTTAACCCTTTAAAAACCATTAATTCCTGGAGCCACCTTCATTAAAATGGGCTTTGAAAACCCATATTGCATCTGTGCTTTTGTAAATGCCTTGTTTTGGTCAGACAGCCGTAGAGATCAAATTTATATGTAGTAGTAAGCTACAAAGAAAGCTTGCGTATCAATAGTAAGGGAATACCTAAACATAAATATATATATTTATGTTAAGGTGTATATATATTATTATATAATATTTATATATAATTTTATATAATAATATTATCTATATTATATATAAGTACCTTAACATAAATACCTTAACTAAAGAAGTGTGTTCTTTAGTCTCTGGAAACAGATTAAATTCATCGGAATAACCTTGGCAACCAGCAGACTTAAAAATGAGTCCTTGCCTGAATTCAGTCGCAACGATTCTGGTGGACCTACAAGGTTTCAATAGCTTCTTTCCCGAATGATTTATATTAAAAAAACACTAAATTTTATTTTTAAGACTTAAAGTGATTTGATCAGCTGCCTCCAGGTGCTTTACTGGCAGTTTAATTAATATAAGTAAAGTTGAATGCTTATTTTACCTTTTCTTCTCATTGTCCCCAGTATTTCTGACCTCTCTGAATTCATGGTTGGCTGCTCGCTTGGCCCTGGATCTTTGGCGGGTTTTTCACCGGTCTTAGTACTGTGATAAGTTGACCTACTTCTAACTTACCTCACCACACGCTCCTCCCTTCCCAAAGGAACTGTGAGCGACTTACCTATCCTGGGAGGACCTTTCAGTCCCCGTGGTGTCTCTGCACGAGGGTGGCAGGGTGACCAGCCAACCTAAAATCTGCGCTCGGCCTCCAGCCCGCGCGCAGGAGCAGATTGTTGCCTCCACTGTGATGTTTGGGATAAACTTGAGGGCTCTCTGTGCAGATCGGGGCAGGGTCCACATAAAAGCATCAAGTTCGCTGGTCGACAGCGACGCAATGCGTATCTTCGTTGCAAAGCTGCTTCCTTGTTGTTGCTGGGTTTTAATTGTTACTGGTTTGCGTCATCAGACGTCTTTCATGCTGTGTAAAGTGGTGCTCTGGTTTGCCCCTGTCTTCAAAGAATGTGGTTCCCCGCCTTACTGCTAATTTTACAAAGAGCTTTCTTCCCCTGCCTTCTTTGTGGGGTTGTTTTTTTTTTTCTTTTTCTCTCCTTACTTTTAATGGTATCCCTCAGTCGGAGTTGTGCCCTCCAACTCCTTACTTCTCAGCCTTTCAGAACGCATTGCCAGTTTACCGCCTTTGTGTCTTGCATAGAGCTGCCAGTAAAAGCAGCTAGCGAACAGGGCTTGCTTTCTGGTCTTTAGATGGTGATCTTTTTAGAGGAAACTTCAGCTGTTTGATCCCATCGCCTTCAGCGTCCTTTAGATGCACGTTTTCATACTAAAGAACAGCTTGAACCCAGGGAGGCTGAAATTACACCACAGAAATCTATAATGCTCTTCTCTTACTTTTTTTTCCAGCAGTTTAGTTCCGTTCATGTGTGTCCTATTTCAAATTACAGTGCCCTCGTGCTAAATGCACAAGGATTTGCAGCAGAGGGGAGATCGCTATAAGAAATCTGTGTAGTTCATAGTGTGGTTTTCTCATCCTTTTTGTTTCGCATTCCCTAAAAAAAAATACAGGGGTGTAACGTGCTCCCATGTAACTAACTCAATTGACAGTAGCCTCAGTTCTCCTGGTTATCGGGTGTAGATTCCTCCACAGCTTAAACTACTGGATCCAAGTATCAAAGTAGGGAAGATAAAAAAATCCCTTGATCTCAGTGACAAAAGTGATTCTTGAGTAAATGAAGAACTATATTACAAAAATAGGGAAAGCAAAGCTTTGTTTTGTTCACTGGTGTGAAATAACGTAACGCTAAATGACCTCAGTGTTTATTTGAAGGTGTTTCTCAGCAGGCTGATAATGGCACGGATACATCCATTACAATGAAAACAGAGGTAGCTAACGCAAAATTCCAAGGACTGAAAGACACATCACAGCAGGCGGATAAGTAAAGGCTTAATATAAAATGTTAATATGTTAATATTTTCGTTGTAAAGCGAGTTACAAAGAGTTGCATAAGCGACATGAAGACAGTGCTTTGAATTTGCATATATTGCTGTGCCATATTTGTTTCTAGACATGTCTAATAGGACACAATGCCATCATACGCAACTTTACATTTTAAAGCTGTGCAATAATATTGCCCGTTTACAAACTCATTTTTAGGCAGAATATTCGAGTGTTTAGTTTTCATTGCTGACTTTGCAGCACGTTTCTTTAGTTTGAGAAAACCCATTCAAAATGTCCTTTAATACCATAAATTTTACAGGCTATGTTCAAAATATGAAACATTTTTAAAAGTGCAATTAAAATCAGGGCTTTCATTTATTAAAAATTCATAAAGATTAAAAAGCAGAAGGCTAGATTCTCAACAGCGTATAAATTATAGCAGTGTTTATTTCAGTTGAGCTACAGTGATTTATCAAATTGAGAATCTGGCCTTTCCAGTATCACATTGAGATAAATCTTGCTGTCAGGAGTTGAATTATTTGTTCAAAGATAGCAGCTCCCTTAAGAGGATATTAATAATACTGAAATTTACCTACTCACTTTTGATACCAGAAGTTCACAGAACAGAATGAAAAGCCATTCCATAAAAGCAGACTGAATAATAAAATGTAAAGCTTCTAAATTGAGGTATATTTATATAATTTGATTCTTCCTGGAAGTCTGTATTTGAAGGAGGAGTATGAAACGCGATCAAAGTAAACTTACATTGCTGCCGCTTTGCTTTACTAGAGTTCAGTACCACATTGTCTCCAAGCAGGTAAGAGCAGCCGTATCAGTTATATTTTTAACTGCTTGCTTAAACAAACAAACAAAAAAATTAAAAAACCACACAAAAAAAAGGACAAAAAACCTTGGAAGAATTGCATCCTGATATGGAAGCCTTTTTAGTGAGTTTCAAAACATCCCAAATTTTAAACATTTTTCAGTGGTTTACTTCCGTACCTGTGATTATGAAAGCTAGTACTCCTACTTTTAAAAACTATGAAAATTCTTAAACTCAACGAGATTAAACTTTCTGTTGCGGTGAATCAGTCTTTTTCTTAAATTAGTATTGCTGTGCTCTCTTCAGGTTGGCAAACACTAAAAGGGAAACTTTGTGTGAGGATAAAAAAAACCGCATTGGTTGTGGTTAGTTTATTTTCAACCGTAAAATTTGGAAGGAGTATTCTTTATAACAGTTCCTTTATGGGCAAAACCTTTAATTCTGAATTTGGAGTGATGCTTTCATAAGTGTTTTTTACAAGTGATTTTGAATTCCCTATTCTCTCTACTGTCTGTGTGCCTCACTCACATTCAAATAAAACATTTTCAAGTAAGAATCAAAATAGGCTGGAGAATTTGGGGGTTTATTACCTTTAAAATTTTACCTTTCTATCTTACCTAGAGCCTTTGAAACAAGGGTAAGATATAAACAATCAAACTTGAGAACAAAGCATAAAGAGGGCAGAGTATACTGCCTAATGTGCCTTTCGTGATAAAGGGATGCTTTACCATGAAGGCTGTGTAAGTGGTGGTGTATTTCCTGAAGGTTTGCTCACAAAAACTACTGAACTTTCAGCACTGGTTGAGTTGAATACAAATGGGATGCCTTCGCGTGCAGCAGCAGCAGCTGCTTACTAAAGGATGTTTTTGCAGGATCAAGCGTGTCCCTTTGTTAGTTTTACTTTGTTGTAAAGGATTCTAGTAGGAGAAGATGCCAAATAATTGTTGGAATTCAAGATTTAACACCTCTCATGAAAAAAAGAAAAAGTGAAGAATATACGTGATATGTCTGAAGGCAAAAGAGCTCTAAAAAAATCAGTTTGGACTGCTTCACCAGTAAGGCTAACGCTAATGAATCTTCAACCTTGTTCCTATGTGTAAGGGAGTACTTTGGAATTTCGTGTCTTTGGAGAAGAACTATTACTTTGTACAATAAATAATTATGGAAATGTACAAAGTAAGGAATAATTATGTACAGCATTGATAAAACAAATACCACATTGGCTTAACTAAATACAAGAGTGGATATTACCTTTCTTTAGCATTATGTCTTAAAACTAATAATGGCTTTTTCTGCTTCGATCCTTCCTTACACAATTGCACTGTTCCCTCTCTTTGGATTATTTCTTTAGGCCACAGACCACTCCCGTTCTCCATCTGATGAAAAGATGTCATTCCAGACCGTGAGAGACTCAACTTCGTCCAGATCCGTGCTGTTGTGGCAGTGTTTCAGACTGCCAGAAATACAGCCTCATCTGAATCCTTGCCACTGTCCTCACTGGGCAAGCAGCCGCCCCCGCTTGGGGACCTACAGCTCAAGTCCTCCACGCCAGACTCCTGATCACTGTTAGCCGAGAGGTCAGGGTCGGAGCTTTTCAGGTTGTCCTGCGTCAAAATCAGGGCTGAATCTTCTTCGTCCCCTTGTGAAGGGCTCCGGGATGGGAATGATTTCAGGTCGTTGCTATACTCCTGGGGAGTGTTAGCTAAGCTGTTGTTGGAAGTAGAAAGCCCTAACTCTTTGCTTCGGTCTTGTCGCTTACTCTTGACTTTATTATCATTTAGTTGTGATTTCTGAAGATTCGCTAGCCTCTGAAATAAAGGAAACAGCGTATATTACATGGACATGTTTAGGGCCCAGTAATGCTCTAACGTGTCTTTGCCTTTTTAAAAAAATAATTGTAGAACGATAGAATAGTTTGTGTTGGAAGGGACCTTAAAGATCATCTCGTTCCACCCCCCTGCCCTGGGCAGGGACACCTCCCACCAGACCAGGTTGCTCAAAGCCCCGTCCAGCCTGGCCTTGAACCCCTCCAGGGATGGGGCAGCCACAGCTTCTCTGGGCAACCTGGGCTGGGGGCTCACCACCCTCACAGGAAAGAATTTCTTCCTAATAAGCTAGTCTAAATCTCCCCTTTTCCAGTTTGAAGCTATTACCCCTCATCCTATCACTACATGCCCTTGTAAAAAGTCCCTCTCCAGCTTTCTTGTAGGCCCCCTTCAGCAACAAATAATAAAGAAAGAAGCTAAGTTCAGAGCCCAACCCAACTGTCATCCTCTAGAACTGCCAATTTGCATTTATGGAGTACGAGAAGTGCACAATTATCACAAACCGATGCTGAGTTACAGCATCCCTTGGAGTTACAGAGGGATGTAACATTTCTTTCAGGAGTAGTCGTTGTGCACCATCACAGATGTAATTTTATCCCTAAAGAATTAAGTGCAAAACATTCATTGTAATTTATGTGAGAACAAAGATGATGGCTGAACATCCTCGTGCCAGAAAAGGACGTAGCATGTAGGGGACTCCGCAGCATATAGAGTTGGATTTCATTTACCGTTGGTTAAACCTGGGGCATCGAGATCAAGTGTTTATTACCTCTCTTAAGACCTCCAGCTCTTCTTCCAGCTGCTGAGTTTCTTCCTTCACTGCCATCAGATAATCAGTAACTGACTGTCGAGGATGCAGCCCCTTTTCAAAGCGGTTGTACATACCGCTCCAGAACCTGGAATTGACAGGAAGGTCAGCAATTGTCTCATTTGGTGAGGTGGCCTCAGAAGACCTAAGTACACACTTTTTAAAATTTTTTTTTTCAGACACATGGTGTCCTAAATGATCCATCCATGGATGATTCATCATTAGAGTGCATACCCATACGTTCATTGAATATTTGCTAAGATTTATGGTCCATTTGCAGCAGCTCTGTCTTGAAGATGCAACTCTGTAGACATAGACAGCTTGACCAAGTTGTGATACACAGTACAAAGAAAGGTGAAGGCACCTTTGACTTAGCTTATGTGGCTGAGGGTGGTTCACTGAATGCAAACTTTTGCTGTATTATTTTCTCGTTCTATGTTATAGGCTTTAGAGCAATGGTACGTATAAAACAGCCATGGTTAAAGACACTTTTTCATAATCCTACTTCTCAACCGTTGTTCAACTTCCCATGAAGGTGACTGACATTCTGTATGCTTGGTTTTGGCTGGGGCGGAGGGTGAGGTGCAGCTAGTTAACAGGTTTTTTCCCCCCCTGTAAAGAAGAGTTAAAAATCAGGAGTAAAAAACCAGTATGGCATCCTGCTCTCCTCCTGTCTTCTGTCTTCCTGGCCGTAGGTGGCTGCAGCCAGACTCTTGAGCCTGTAACTAGTTCACCAGACAGGTTAAGTAACCGAGAGACCTGCCCTCAGCTGCAGCTGCCCAGCCAAGTAGCTGGCAGATATTTTCGGAGCATGTGCGTGCTCCTCGGTGGTTTATTATTCCTTCCCCAGTAGTATACTATTTAAGGCCCATTCCCCCTTAAGTTTATCATCTGATAGCTCATGCTTGGAAATCTTTTCGCACCCAAGTAATTCCATTAAAATCAACAGGATTACTCATCCCATGGAGGATCTGCAGTTATCAGCACTTCTTTTATAAATCCCACTATCCAAAAAAATACGATTAACAACTATTTTTAAGTTGCTTTAAAGTGGATATGACCTGGAATAGTAGACATGAAAGGATTCAGTTTCTTTCATTTAGGATATTTATTGACTTTTTACAGGTGCTTTTACTTGCAACTGGAAAACAAAGTGATCAGTTTTACTGAAATCACAGTTTTCATTACTTTCTATCCAAGTTCTCCTTAAGCTTGTTAAGATTAATGGTACAATTAATTACTCAAATCAGAATGTCAATAGTACCATTTCTAAAATTATGATATTTTGATACATTTTGAAAAAAAAATAAGTAAAACTTACTGTGTATTCTTCAAGGTATAGCAACAACACGGGGAAAGTCTGCTTTTTGTTTTACTAAACACTTTTTTTAGCAATGAAACCATATGGTTTCTTGAAATGTCCCTTTTTATTTTTCACACCAATTGATCCAAATAAACATCACAAAATCTTAGAATGGAAGAAGTTGAAGCGACTTTAGATTCAGAAACCACAGACGAGAACAGAACTGAAAGAGACTTTTCCCAGTGGAAGAAGCGAGTAACCATGAAATGAGGACACACGACTATCAATATAGCTTTAATCTTAAGCCTCTTTTCAGGCTAATACTCCGTTGTGGAAAGGTGCAGAGGTGTTGGCTGACTATGAGCACGCAGGGAATGAACACGTGGCCTCTGAGACTGAAGTTACTCTCAGTAAGGTACCTTATGGACTGAGAAATGCTTAAATACAAAGGCACTCTCTGCACTAGCACATCCTACAATTCTCAGTAGCGAGTGATACTACCTACTTGTACAAGAAGTTGCATGGAGCCATCCGTGGGCGCAGGGTCCCCTGGGTTTGGCTGTGGTCTGGTCTGTACAAAGGATTCAGGTAATCAGCACGATTTTTCCACAAGTGAGCCCACAATGAATATGTTCGTTCTTGGATTCTGAAAAAAAAAAATATTAAATAAAAAACATATTAAAGTCTCTACTACAATTCAGGTAAAGCTAAAGCTTAGATGCGACATTCTAGCGCTCTGTACTACTCGTTTACAATCAGCTTTATATTTCCTTAACAGACTTAAGTTATAAATACAGAAAAACAGAGACCCATATTCCTTTGGTTGGTCACTAAGGGCAAAATCCAATCCATTTTCCATAAAGCCAGAGCAGCAGACAGAAGGTGCAGAGGCGGGTTCGTTTGCAAGATGGAGAGGGTCATTTCCATAAAATCAGCTTTCAGAGCAATCTCTGCACATTGAAGGGATCCCCACATTTAAAAGCACTCTGACACCATTGAGCTGCAATTTGTGAAGCAGTTAGGTCTTGGGATATGCTGCCCTGTGAAGGTTTTGGTTTAAAATGTTCTGTGTCACTGAGGCTGCTCTGCATTTGAGCGGTGAAAGGGACCAAATGGCAGGAGGAGGCAGTAACTCCCACCTTCTGCTCCTTACTACTGCTGGCACGGTCTGGATGCGTGAGAACAGCGGTGGGTATTGTGATGCACCTGAGCAGCCAGGGCTCCAGGAGGCAGATACCAACATCAGCACTGCCAGGAACCATGCTATTGTCTCTGTTTGGGCCTGAGGGCAGGTAGATTAATTCATAATGGCTTTGGGGCCAGGCAGCAGAGGGATAGTTTGCTGACTCAGTCCTAGCGAGGGTACCCAGACAAAAAGACTGTTCATAAGGAAGTATCCGAGAGATCAGGACTAAACTGTCCTGACATGAGATCCAAAGACAGGTTGAAACACAGAAGAGTGGTGACTCTTAAACTGAGAACTTAACTAGAATAGAATCATGGAATTGCCTAGGTTAGAAGGGACCTTTCAGATCATCGAGTCCAACCAAAACCTGAGAAAAGCCATCACTAAACCATATCTCTAAGCACTGTGTCTGCCCGTCTTTTAAATACCTCCAGGGATGGTGCCTCAACCACTTCCCTGGGCAGCCTGTTCCGATGCTTGATAACCCTTTCAGTGTAAACATTTTTCCTAATATCCAGTCTAAACCTCCCCTGGCGCAACTTGAGGCCATTTCCTCTTGTCCTATCGCCTGTTACCTGGGAGAAGAGACCAACCCCCCCCACCTCTCTACACCCTCCTTTCAGGAGGTAATACCATCTTGTATCAGAGCCGCAGTGACAGCTTGCCTTGTATGTTGTTGATGCCGCAATAAAGGTAGGGCCGCGCGGCTGAAGGGCTAATGCTCTTGTCTGTTTTCACTAATCCCTGTCACGCACATCAAGGATTACTCTCCCAGCAGAGCCACAGTGCAGAGGATCAACTTTCTTTTCAGTATTAATCTGTGCTGCCAGAAGACAACAGCCAAGAAGTCTGCGCTGCACCCCACGCCTTAGGAAAGCACATACATGTAGACGGGCAAATGTCTGACTCCTCAATACACCACCCACCGACCCCACACGCTGGGGTGTGGTATGCTACTATCTATAGAAATGTGCTCCTAAAGGAAAGACTTCCGTACTTCAGCTCTCGTCTCTCCTTCTGGCTGTTACACAGGAAATTCCCAAACTGGCAAGAGTAGATATGATGCTGTATGTGGATGAGGAATCTCTCATTGAATTCAAAGGCACAAGGAAACTGTTCCATCAACTGCCAAACACACTCGATGAACTGGTCAATAACAGGGGATATTTCCTTTGGATCCCCATCTAAATTTCCATACCTGAAACAAGACAAGATACATACCATTATAACCTGAAATCCTCTAGGAAAACTGAATTAACACTAATGAAAACAAACCCCTCACTTTAAGTGTGCAAGTTACGCCATAGGCATTCATTTCTAAAATCTCAACTACTAGTGTATTTTTTTACTTACAAAAATGATGCAAGATTCATGGAGTAGAAAGAAGGCAGAATTTATGAAATACAAATGGAAAAAAAAACTTTTATGGGTATCTTGTTGCCTTACAACTACCAACAGCTGGCTACTGCATAGCCATGTTTTAACACTATTAATATAAAGTTATACCACAGTAATATAAGTCATCGTAAGAATGACTGCACTGACCTAATGACAAAAATGTATCTTAGACAGTCACTTAATGGCAGACCATTCCCCAGACCAGAAAACTGAGCAAGAGCGAAACAGAATAACCTTGGCAGAGAACAATTTAAAAACTGCCCCCTCTTCGTGAAATTTTTAGAAAGTAGGAAATGGTTACATGCTGCTCTAACTGTCAAGTGAACATCAAACTTTCTGTCTATAAAAATGTCTCTTGGAACCACTTGCAATGAAGAAAAGGAGCCTGAAAATATAAAATAGAGGTAAAAAATATAAGTCTACATAATAGGAAGAAGCATTTTCAATCAATTATTCTGCTTGTCTAGTGTGGGTGTGTATATATATGTGCGCATAGATATATATATATATTTATGCCAGCAGAGTGGAATTCCATAAACATCTAAAATTGAAACTTCTAATTCTACTATTATTACGCATCAGAGAAAATATAATGATATTGTACTGCAAACCAAAGCTATCGGTGGTGATTACATTTCATAATACCTTTCACCACTGATAATAATAGACATCTGACATTATTATGTTAAATGTAGTAATTCCTGCTGGAATTTCACAAGTGGTGTGGAGCTGCAGAGATTTCTTGAAAGTTTTGGTGTGTTTTTTGAAATTACAACACATTTATATTCAAGTCAAACAATATAATGTAATTAAACTCCGATATAAAAAATGCATTTGTCATTTTTACAGAAACTAAAATGAAATACAAGAAAGAAAGAAAATGTGGATATTTATCCATGTTTAAATGTATAAAGTCTTCAAGCATTTTCATTACATTATAGCATTTACATAGTGGATGTACAAAATAACTTGTCCAAATAGATGACTTTCTGCTTTGCTTTACCAGATGTTTCTGAAAAAATCCTTCTTTTTTCATTAGAGCAGTGTCATAGGAAGAGTATATTTTACGTAATAGATAACTCACAGACATGCCTAAGTTTAAATATTGTCCTGGAAGACGTAGACTTTGCTGAAGGGGGACTTAGGTGGGGAGTCTTGGCTTTACTGAAAGATCTGCTGGAGTCCAAAGGGATTTTCCAAGCCACGTACATACTACTTTTCTCCCACGTGGACCTCACAGCGCTCGTAACAACTGCAAGACCCGCACTTGGGATTCCCAATAGCAGTCTTGGAGTGCATAGATAAGAGAAGACTGATATGAAAATATTTTGCTTTGATTTTTCCAGGCAGCTAAATTACATAGTAGGAGAAAAGGGTATGGCGGTTTCCTGAGGGCATTCTGTTGATATGCTTTGTAAGGCAACAAGGAAATAAAATTGGAATGGCAGTGGATACTGACTACATAAAAAAATACATAGAAAAACCTTAGCACCGCCTTACCTGTGGTTAAATTTGTGACCAAAGGAAACCCAGTCTTTTTCAATTAACACCTAAAATGAGAATATTGCATTCAGTGCTGTGGAGCAGAGCTGACACACTTTGAAGCAGGCAGAAGAGCTGAGTAAACAAGCAGTATTGGAACCCCAGTTAATTCTTAGAATAAGCAGAAAGGTGACAAGCAAGAATGATGTAAGCGAGCAGTATTAGAATCCCAGATAATTTTTAGACTAAGTAGGAAAATAATGAACAATAAGCACTGCTGCCAGCTCAAGAGAACACAGCGCTCTTCACAGACACAGATGGGATGCCGGTATTTCAGCACAGCTTCAATTAGCTTGATTCATCATTTTCTAAAATGGAACCTAAAAATGTCTCAAACATCTTTTTCACGTGTGACCAGTAACTTGATAAGCATTCCTAGATGCTTTACCAGTGCTGGTTTGCTGGGGAAAGGAACAGATTTTCCAACATAGGCGCTCCTTGCAATCTAGGGAGCACACGCTCCTGACACTCAAAACTCCACTGATCCCTGAAAATGAATACAAACTCTCACTTGCAGGAAAGCTCCTTGGGCTGCAAGAAAGTTTCTTGGTCAAGGTTAGGAAAGAAATAAATGGGTGCCCAACTGATCCCCACCTTTGGTAACATTTCATATGGAAACTGGGAAACTGTAACTTGGGCAGATAAAAACTTTCCTTTCTACTTAAAAAAAAAAGAAAAAAAGAAAGAAAGAAAACTAAAAAGGTATATTTAAGGAAAATTTCTTTTCCATTAAAGTCAAAGATATTCATACTAAATGATGCCATAATACTTTATTTACTCTGTGCAAGAGAACCTGCTTACCATGAATCCCTTCATAGTTCTGTAATACGGATCCAATAGAAGGCTCGCTACAGAGCAAACCTGGGCTGTCCTGTCCCAGCCATCAGAGCAGTGAACAAGCACACTCACACCTTCCTCAGCCACAGCCTACGGATACAGAAACAGTCAGAAATTTCACAAGCAGGGAGAAAGGCAATGGTAAGAGAGGAACAGCGAGACAGTGCAATACAGAGAGTATTAATTAGGGAACTGGGAAACCTTGTTCTTTTTTTTTTTTTTATTCTGCCACAGAGTTTTTTAATTATGTTGAGTGCTATTCCTCTCATTTGAAAAGTCTTAATCTCATCCCAGCCCATGCACTATGGTGGTTGCAGCATCACCTGTTTATGCTCCACTACAGGAGGATGTGGGATCTGTTTCAATTAAAATACTTCAACCTGCCAGAGAGGTACAACTACCTAAAGCAGATTCAGGTGCAGTTAATGCTCTTACTCACTTAACGTAAATAACTGGGGAGAGAGGATCCCATTTTATACATAAACACGTATAGAAGAGATCGTACTAAGTTCTCCAAAGTATTGCATTATTTTTGGAACTTGAGGGGGTTTTTTTAAGTCTAAGGGTTTTGGCCTTTGTCATTTCTGAAGAGAACAAAATTTAGAAAGTTGAGAAATAAAATAGGTTAGGAAAGATACGGCTTAGAAAAACAAACAGTTAAGTTAAGTTTGGGCTTAATAGGGAACGAGGAATAATAATAAATTATCTATGTTTATCTCAAGAGACAAGTAAATTCTACCAAAATAGAACCCCTGTGGGCAGGAGACCAACAACAGAACTGGGAACCGCCCAAATAAGAACGGGTCAAAATGCCTGCCTGAGGAGGCACGAGGCTAGCAAGCACACGGACAAAGGCTAGATTTTTTTTTTGACAGTATTTTAAGACTAGCCACTGGGGAAAAGTTGTCAAGAGCTAATGTAAAATGACCTGATTTTTATAAGCTAATGAAAGCTAGTAGGGCTGGGAGAAATAACGACATGTGCATTTATCCCGCAGCGGTAAGAAACTACAGTTGCTAGCTGAGCAGGGAGAAGCAAAGCAAGAGAAACAAGCAGTTACTGAGGAGGAAAACCTGTCAAGTTTTATCCATACAGTCATATCTAGCAAGTCATGTGAATAAAATGGTCTATAAGAAATTGTAATAGTAATCTCAAAAATAAGAATTGAAACCTTAAAAGGCAGAGCACAAGGAAGGGGGTAATAAAATTAAAACTCCTGTTGGTAGATGGCAAATATCTGCACTACTTTGGGTGGGATTAGGAGAAATAATTTCTTACCAAAGCCAACAACTGTTCACTGAATCAGTTCTCAAGTATGATAAGAGTAGAAGCTGCTGGAGAGTTTGGCCATGGTAATATGCAGGAGTTGGTGCATTTAGTTGGTTGCTAAATAAATCAGAGGGGAAAACACAGTAGCTAATATTCCTATATTACAACTACCATGCGAAGAAGTAGTCCTCGAATATAAACCTTTACCAAAGAACATGTCCAGAAACCAGTGGAGGAGGCAGGGGAAACAGGGAAATACACGGTGACAATCACTGCTGGGGAGTAAAGTGAGGACCTTCAAATACTTGGCATAACAAGATACAGGGTAGTAGAGGCTTTAGCACATTTGAATTCTTCGGTGGAAAGAACACAAACTTTTTTTTTACCAAATTAGCAAAATGTCCACAAGACAGCACCTAAGAATCGTCTCTCCTCATATATGAAGCATTGCAAGATGTTTTTTTTCCAGATACAACATCACTGAAGATAACAGAAGTTACCCACAAGCAGAGAATTTGGTCCTCACTATCTGTATCTGGTTAGTCCAAGTTTTGTTCTCGTTTTGCACACTTTACCTTTGCAATAAAAATGCCAGCATCCATAATGGCTTTGATATGCTTCAGCCAGCCAGAATTTTCTAGGCCCCAGAGAAAGTCACTCATTGAAGGCGATTTCAGCTCACAAACTGCAAAACAAGCTACATCTTACATTTACAGTAATTATAGTCCCCCAAGCTTTCACTGACTGTTCAACCTAAGAGTTATCTCTTCAGCTATCCCCCTTGTAAAACATTCATCTTTTGAAAAGAACGGCTACTTCACAGTCAAACTTTACCATTGTAAAAAAGCATATATTTAAGAAACGAGTCTGGGTCAAATTTTACCCAATATGTTGATTTAAGTTAAAAAGAGAAGCTGTTACAAAGCCTGTAACAGTTTGCCAAATACATCCTTCTGTGCAGCACAGATTTTCCAAAACTGTGTTGGGAGCGAAGTTTTCAAACCCCTGAGAGGGGATCATGTATATATATGATGTATAATATGTATATATACATGTATATATGTATAATAATGAGGGCTGTATAATAATTTCTACTGTCGGACAGGCAGATATCCATCTAAATGGTGCCACAGCCTCCTATTCCCAGACACACTTACTGGGCTGCCCACCAAACCCAGCCTTCAGGATCACCACAGACAATGGGGTTTGGGCTAAAGTGATTTACTCCACGGTTCTCCATCCCTGAATGAAACCTTAGTGAAACTTCACTTGTAGTCAGAAAGTGTTCTGATGGTGAGGCAAAAACCATAATTCATCAAGGAAAATATTTTCCTGAAAACTTTCCAAGATCTATGCCGTGTTTAAAGAAAAAAAAATATCTCCCAGTTTTTACAACACTAAGTTTCTATCCTGCTGTAGCCAAGTGTCGTTTTTTTTTACTATTACAGAGTTTGTGACATCAGAAGAAAAAAAGGGCAATCAGAATCCAATTCAGATACCTCAATCCAGCAGCAAACAAATACTCGACAATATTTGGTGCAATCTATTTTCAACAGTGAGATAGTAAATTCACCCCATAAATAGCCTACGCATTTATTTTGATCCATGTAGAACTATACTGTCTTTTAAGCAAAAAGATATCAACCAGGAATACAGTGAAAAATGTCAACATTTTTACTGAGTCAATGTATGATCTGTGAACTAATAATGTCTTAGTAAGTCTCTTGTCCCCTGGAAATCTTCTAAAAGACTCAGTTAATTATGGCCAGTGGCATAATTTTAGTTTCCTTCAAAGTAATTGCGATTTAATTTTACAAGCCAAAGTCAGGGTTTATACCACTTCTGAACGTATCTGGCTGTCTTAACTCCATTTAATTCAGAGGCAAAATAGCCTAATGTGTCCATACCAAGCCTTGCAATCTTTGTACGTAGGGCCTCTTCCAGATGGTTATTTTAAAAGTCATTTCTGAAGGATATTTATAAAAATGCACAGATAGCAGCAGTGAAGGCAAACAGCTTTTCACATGCTTAATGCTCCTGTGCAGATGGAAGCATGACGAATTAGTAGCTGAATTCTGGCTGATGCTGCTGTCTCTGTTTACAAAAGCCCAAGGTAAGGCTGAAATAGTGCTTTGCTCATTCCCACTAGCAAATTTGAGTCAATATTTACTGACCACTTCACTGAGCAAAGTTCAGACTGTCCCAAAGGACTGTGTATTTCACATGATTTTTGGCTACTGATCTGGACTTTAATACTGAATTCAATTTTGAATTCAATTAAGAGGCTGATCCTAAGGGGAAAAGTCATCTCAGCAGAAAATGTACCAAAATCTTGGAGAAATATGACCTACTGTGTGGGCACAGGAAAAATCAAGACCCTCCTGGGCAGGGCTCGTAGCAATCCAGGGGTGCTCCTGTCCCCAGGAGGGGAGGAAGAACCAGGACACATGCTGGAACTTGCCTCTTCCACCAGCAAGAGTACTAGAGGGGGATGCTGGACCAGTTCCCCCGTTTCTGGTAGGACAGCCATCGGTAGAGGAAGGAGTAAATGCCATGGGCCAAACCCTCAGGCTCTCTTCCTGGCTGATCTCTCACTGAAGTCCAAGGATCAGAGGGCTGCCCTTACATCAGCAACTACTGCTCCTGGTATGAGGGGAGGAGCAGCTCATATTTGCTGTTTAAATACAGAGAGGGAGCACCCAGGGTCATCATCTCAACACACAACAAACGGGGGTCAAGTCTTGGTTGGCCCCTGGATGTATGGCAAAGCTCGCCCCGTCACGCGTGCCAACCACCAGCCCCGGCCAGCCCTTGAATCTTTACTGAGAAAAGTCCTTGTGCAACATTTCCTTCTAATATTAAAAGTTATTTCAAGGAGGTTGTGTGCAGGATCATAATTATATACAAGGATCTTCACGTACACCTCTCTTTAAATGAAAAAAAATAAAAATCAATACTATACTAACGCAATATGAGGCAGCAGAGACAAAAGTAAATTTTTTTTTTTTTTCTGGAAGGAAATTGCAGCATGTTGAAATGCATTTTACTTTCAGAGTACAGTCAAATCTCAAAATTCTTTGCATATTCTGAAAAAATTCTCCTTATCCCACAAATTTAATCATTTTATAAGGCTGATATATTTTGCCAAAATAACATTATACAAAAGTAAATACATGTTAAAGTTAAGATAAATAAAATTGCTAGAATGAAAGTCAGTAAAATCACAAAGCTGAAACCAAATTTTTACCTACTCAAATAAATTATTGACATTATTGTAAGTATAAATTAACTTCTTCAGCTTTTTCCTAAAGAAAAATCACTGAAAAGAATACATTCCTAATATAAGTGCATCTTCCAATAGAAAACTGAATAATCATTTTTCATTCAAATTTCCTCAGCCTTGGAAGTTATTTAAATTTGTGTATCGAAAACCATCTGCAGTCTCTCATGTGAAAAAGATCCTCCAGCCTTCACTTCTGCTTAATTCCAGTAAGTCGGATAAAACTGCCCTTGCACTCCAGCAACACATCAGACCCATTATGTCTTGATGTCCACTTTTCCATGCTGTACACTTCCAAGCAACAATACAGCACACTTTAAACTAAAATCAGTTTTCATCAGCCTCATTTGTCTTTTCAAAGGTTTTTATGTACCTTATAACATCTCACAACAGATCACAATCAGCAGACATATTTTGTAATGCTTGTAGTGTAATGTGATGTTTCACCTTAGAGATTCACCTAGGTGTGTTTAAGTACTCCTTGATAGAAATTTAAAGCCATATTAAATTCCATTATCATTGTCCTTGGTGGCCTTTTTGGTTCTCTTTCCCTTTGTATGTGCAAGTCAGGTAATAAATACCCTTTTAAAGGCCACAAGGGAAGCAGATGAAGGGATGAAAGGACACTACTACGAATGGAAAAAGATGAAAACTATGCAGCCCTTTCCATGAGAAAAGCCCTGCTCCTACACTGAAAGTCATAAGGTTTAAAAAAAAAAAAAGTACTTGAAAGGCTCAAATGCTTGAAATCGCAGATTTAACTTCTCTAATTTCTAATCTTATCAGCCAGGTCACTAAATACGAGATTTCAACATAGCAAATATAAAAACAATGAAAAAAGCAGATGTTTTGAGCATATGGCTCATTTAAAAATAGAAGCTAAGAAGTAATGCCCCCCAAAGCTGCCTGAAGTGTTCAATGCGTTAGGAATTACCTTGTTATATGTCAGTTTGGGCCTGTCTCATGAACTTTTGGCTGAAAAATAATACACAGCACTGCCCCATGCAGCCAGGCTGGTTGTTTACTATTTTGACTTTGATGGTCTTAAGCTGAATAAATAAAGTGACAGGTTTATTCACCCAGCCTCTCTCCTAGCCAAACAAGGCTTTGTAGTGAACTAAAAATCCTTCTATTTTCCTTCCCGAGACCCTTAGGCCAAGGAATTAAGTCAAAATAAGGCATGAAGAGAGCGACTGTTGTACCTGCACCAACTTTACTGCTGGTTTTCATAAACTCCTCTAATTTGAAAACAGAGCACAGCTCTGTCATGGAAAATGTAAGCCCTTCTTAGATCTAAAATTCACATTTGCGTACAGATGATGGGAGACAGATGAAGAATAAAAGAGCATGGGCAGAGTGCCAAGTCAAGAATAGCTACATCAAGCTGATCCAGGAGGTGAGAGAAGGTGTTGATGATATACATGAAGTAAATACTGAGACTCTGTGGAATGGAGTGAGCAGTATTTACTATTTGCTTTTTAAAAAATCAACAAGCCGCTGAGGGTCAAGGATGGCTTATTTATTCTTTCCCGTTCCCCAGAAGGCCTCTGAACAGTAATGTCCTCCAAATATTAAATGGCAGTACAGATGTGCTCGTTTATACACTGGTAAGTATTTATAAAGCAATTATTATTAATTTCCATGGGATTATGAAGGTACTCAATGGTTACACCCATTGACTGTGAGTTTCATACACAACCCTGATGTAACATGTTCTATACAGGGCATGAGTAAGTTTCTATTAAAATTCACAGTCTAAAATGCATGACTACCGTATTGACCACATACAAAAATCAAACCACAGGTTTTCTGAGCTTAAAAAAAAAATTTCCTTTGTTTTCCACTAGCATCAAATTCAGCATAAGTGATTTTTTTCATTATACCATCAATGTGAACTGCAAAAGAAGAAGTAGCAGAAGTAAGGTGGATTGAAGTCAAATGAATTTTGCCATTAAAGTAAATGATACCTGGATTTCACCCATGAAACATGCTGTTTGCACAATTAGGAAATCCCCACTAGTTGCGATGATGCTCCATTGCACGAGTCCCACTCGCCAGCAGGCAGCTGCATGCAGCACACTAGGCAAAGCTCTCTTCTCATACCCATTTTCACTGCTGCTGATTTCAGAGCAGCTACCCTGATTTATGCGATAGAAGAATCAAATCTTTCCTCTAGTTTTCAATGAGGAAGAGTATTACCTTCAAGCATTTTCTGCAGACTGTTTCTCATGACGTGGATGTTCTCGATGCCTATGAATTGAAACTTGATGTTGGAGTAGTTGTCTTCATTTTCATATCCCTTCCCTGCTGCTCTGTTTGCCATTGCATTGAGCTGAAAAATTCAGGGAAAATTGGATGAAAAACAGTAGCAAACACATTCTTTTCAAAACAAAGCTCATGGTCTACTGCAATAAATCTGAGTGATTTAAGCCAGGCACAAACAGGAAGCATTTATCAGAGTGTCAACACAACGGGTTAGGAATTGGGGAACTGTTTATAGCCCATTGCAGGGTGCTGGGTTGCTGAGGCTCTGACCTCTATTTCATGCACTTTGAGTGTTAACTTCATTAGTGAGCTTAGACACAAAAACCACAGCTTATGTGGGCCTCCTCTGCAAGAGTATAAAGGTTTTAATTTATTTTCAAAAGGCTATTCTGATTTCATTTTTGATCAGCATTATGTTTACTAGCAGAATATACCCAGGAGGTGGCAGTGTCTTATCTGCCATGCCACAGTTTCATCACATATGCACACTGCAATGTTGCCCAAATTATGGTGGTTTACTGCTCAAATCACCCAAAAGTTGACACAGCTTCCTTATTCGAAGCTTGGAATAATGAAGAGAGAGTTGGAGTAGTTTTTCCTTTCTTTATAGTATTGTGGGTCTAGTTGTGTAAGACCACAAAAGATTTAAATTGACAAAATTACCACAAATATTTTCATTTGCAATGCAGCACTATCAAATATTTTGCTGTGCTTCAGCAAAAAATACATTCAACTGGAAGCTGGGGTTTTGTCTTGATGAATCTGTTACTTGCTTCCTGGCACGGGAAAGTCACTAAATGCTTTTTTAGTTCAGTTTCCCCAAGCATAAAATTAAGGAGTTTTTTAAATGCTTATTTCCCCCCGCCTTTGAAATTCTTGGGGGAAAAGAAAACTATCTGCCAAGCCCCTTATGCCAAATTTTGATCTCAGGGCTGAAAACTAGAGCTGATAGAAATGAATTAAATACTTTTACTTTAATACCCTATCTATGATTTTTTTTTTTAATTTATTTATTTCCTATAGTAAAATCTCACTGTCCAATAGAAAGAAACTGCCTTTTTGCATGAAGTCCCTGTTCTCCTATGAAATGCAGGCCGAACTTCCCAAGAAATATGAAGGCTCCAGGAATAACAAAGCGTCCCATGTGGCAGAACCTCCACTCCACGCTGGACTAACAGCTTTGGCTCAGGAAAGATTTAAGAATTAAATGACAATGGATATTGCACATCCAGACTGGAGAGCACTAACAAAGCTTTTGGAGAGACCTTATGAGGCATCAGTTGGACAAAAAAAAAACCCATCTTCATTGCAGTGAGAGCCAATGCTCATGAGATATCAAAACAAAGTGTGCCTTAGGCATTGCCTAGGGGGCAAGAGGCTGTGCAGATAACTCCATTTCCAGTTTATTTCCCAATATTGCAGGCAGTACTATTGATTTGCTGCTTCTGTGGTCACTCCTGAAACTCACAATAATATACTTCAGTACTTGGCTAATGGTATCATGAGATAGACAAGAATGTGTCTCTTCCTGATCTCTTCCACCCCAAACACACATATTCCTGATATTAAATTTTAATTTGGAGCCGAGTGCATGCAATTGAGTAGTACTGATTGTCTGCTGCCAACTTACCTCCAACTAAGATGAACAAGTCTAGCGTTTTTACATCGTATGTCAAAATAGCTTTCCATGGACCAAATTTGACCTCTTAAATTTCAAAGGAAACAGCTAAAGACTAAAAGCTTTTTATGCCATTAGAATTTAATTTTAGATGCTAAGAAAACAGATAGGTGAGACCACTTTTCAATTCTTTTATTCTGTCCAATTTAATATGTGAAGATAGGGGATTTTTTCCCATCTTCACACTTTCTAGCGCATCCATTCCCATGAGCAGCAGAACCTGGCAATAGGACTACATAGTTACATTTGTGGACCACCATTAGGAATTGCAACATTGCATGAATTTCATGATACAACAGAAGGAACCATATTCTCAGATGGGAACCTAGGCAAAAAATCCAGCATTTTTCATTTACTTGGGTCTTGTGTAAAAGTTCTTTTAACTTGTAGTATGCAATTCCGAAAAAAGTGCAGGCAATAAAAGAATCTGATCTATCAACTATCAGTCTGCTGATGTTTTGACTATCAATGAACAATAAAAAAAAGATACAGCCTGTGAACAGCATGTCCTTTAAGGACACAGTCCTCAGTGTGACTTGCTAGAAAGATAAAAATTATCTGCTGAATCCTAATCTTTATCTTTTGAAGTAGACATCAGTGTTCTAATATAAACAACATGAAGCAGTGTCTCTCTACAATAGCATACAGCTTCAGGAAGAAAGATATGTGCACATGAGTCCAAGCCACCACAAACCCCTGAAACGCTAAATGAAAAACATCTAGCCCCTAACTGACTTAATCCTCAGTAAAATAAATGCTATTAACTGTCTCTGCCACAGAGCAATTTTATCACAGAAATCCTTTATTAAGACAGTCTGAAATAGCCCTCTTTAAAAGCAAATAAATATAAGGTTAAATTTGCAAGGCTTTCTGACACTCATTTATTTTAAATATTGTCAGTTGCCAAACTTTGCAGCTGCCACAATATTTACTAACAAGTTTTCCACATCACCTACCAAAATTCCATCTGTTGCTCTTAAAGTAGTTGTTGCAAAGCTCTCTAAATTGTGCCTGTCCTTGCTTAATCTCAGTGAATATGAGGAGACAACCTCTAAAGGGAACAGACCTCGCTTGCCAGATTTCCTGGCATCTTCTTTAATGTGGAGGATAACTGATTCCTGTCTTTTTATAAAGAGTTATAGAACTAATTTGTTCTACTCATAAACAGTAAGATTATATTAGTTTCTTGTACAAACACATAGAGGAAGGAGAAAATGAAGACAGACAGTAGCCTAATAAAAGCTCTGCGTATGGCCACCCTGGTGTATTTAAATGAAGTGGAAACAAAGCTTTTTTTCCACAGCCAAAGCTTTTGTTTTGAAGATTATCAAGCGCAATGAGGGACAGCATATGAATAGCTCTTGGGAATGCTGAATTCCCTGGTCCGTTAATATTCATCATCTTTGCAAGGAACCAGTTCCAGTGAGAGAAGAGGCAGGTAGCTTTTTAGCTTCCTAGAGCACTTGTACCAGACTCAGTAACTTACCTTTACATTCGTTAAAGGTTCCCTGAGGAATGCCAGGAACACCTTGCCCTGATATCTATCACTTCCTACATGTTCTAGATTTATACATGCATCAGGAGCTGCAAAAGCATCTGTAACAGCTGTAACAAGGCTGTGTTTAGCACCTGGGATCACAGGAGCTTTGGAAAATCAGTCCATTCTTGCAGCACAGAGAGATAACTAGGAAACTTTGCATACAAATGTCTTTCTTTACATCAAAACTTTCTGACTGACTGCTGACTGGTTCCTGAAGAAGTCAGATTGCTGAAATATGCCATCGTTCATGGCTAAGAGAGCCAATTTCACTCTCTCCCCTTGAAGTACAGGGTTTTTTTCGCTGCTCACAGGAGGCATCTCACAAAAATAATTTACCAGAAAGTTTACAGGATGGGTCCTTCCTGTTATTACCTTGCAAAATATCATTATTAGCCAAGTCAGTAAGTCATTAGTAAGAAATGCCATCAATGAGTAACCTCCTTAATTATGGAAGAGTACGAATATCATCAGCCAGGAAATGCTGAGCTATAAATATTATCACATACAGAAAACTGCTAAACAAGCATTATTTAGGCAGCCAGGTCTGTGCTTCCTATCCAAAGCCTGCTCTGAACACAATCATACCAATCCTTTCCTGTGCTCATCACCATTCACTTGCTTCAGGACCACAAGTAAGGTGGTACCATTCTTGTCTTCCCAGGCAAAAAGAGGGAACTGAAGGTCAAAGTAGTCACCAAATGACAAAGTGCAATGAGACATGCCAAGACCCTGTTTTTCTGGCTGCCGCCTCCCATTACAGCTGCGGGCACTCAGCACTTTCCCACCAGCCCCCAGGTCGTCAGGCAATCACCAACCAGGCAGGTCCCTTGTTTCTGCTCCAGCTCTGCCATGTTTGCCCATCCTTGCTCCATTCCTCCTGTTTCTCAGATTTAGCCACTCTGCCATTTCAGGCTCTGTCTCCTCATCTCAGGATGCTGAAAGAGCTTCCTTGTTTGTTCTTTTTCCTCAAGCCTTTGCTCTCATTTTCCCTCTTCCCCCGCTATAGCTCATCCTAGATCTACTAGAGATTTTGTGGAAATTTGACCCTTTGGTTTCTTTTCTTCAGGTGCTTTGGTAACTGCAACAGGGAAGCTATCAACAGGGTAAGAAAGAATATATCCCTGCTCCCACCTCCAGACACCAAAGGCTATCTAGTTCTCATCACCTTGAGCTGTTTGCTGGCACACCAAATTTGGACACAAAGTTTTTTTAGCTTCCAAACTCTTCTAGATCATTACTGAGTTTCAGTGTTTCTGCACAGCATAATTTTTTCCAAAGCTTTTATCGTGGCTAAAGATTTTAGTCAGTTATAGAGATGTGGCATCTGAGATCACTATTTACCATATTTCGGATTCTCTCTCAAAAACACAAAAGTGCTGGAAATATTCAAAGAAGGTCTCCTTGTCACCTCAGTAAAGGGTCTCTCCTTAGCCTTTTGCAGAGGTTGTTGAAATATTCCCACATAAGCAGAGTTTTGCAACATTAGAATATAGTTTAAACCTGTATATTTAAAACTGTAAATACAGTTTTATAATAGGTATTATTTTTCGCTAACCTCATCAGTAATATAGTTACTGATAGCTCCTCTGCGTGTGGAAACAATTCTATTCCAAGTTATTTTTCTGTATCTTGACATTTTGTTAAGAACAAAAAAGAGAAAAGTTCAGTGTAAAGAAAAGAATCCTCTAAGAGATAAAAATGTGGGCAAGATCCCTAGTTAAGATTCCCCTGATAAATCCTGATTTACCTGTGGAGTTACACAGGTGCAACTAAGATGAGAACTATGGTCAGTCACTTGAGCTGTGCATCTTCCCTAATGTATTCAGCCCATAGAATCATAGAATCATTCAGGTTGGAAAAGACCCTTGGGATCATCAAGTCCAACCATCAACCCCACTCTACAAAGTTCTCCCCTACACCATATCCCCCAACACCACATCTAAACGACTCTTAAACACATTCAGGGACGGTGACTCCACCACCTCCCTGGGCAGCCTATTCCAGTGTCCGACCACTCGTTCTGGGAAGAATTTTTTCCTAATGTCCAGTCTAAGCCTACCCTGTTGCAGCTTGAAGCCATTCCCTCCTGTTCTGTCACTAATTACCTATGAGAAGAGACCAGCAGCAAGCTCTCTGCAATGTCCTTTCAAGTAGTTGTAGAGAGTGATGAGGTCTCCCCTCAGCCTCCTCTTCCTCAAACTAAACAGTCCTAGCTCTCTCAATCGCTCTTCATAAGATTTATTCTCCAGGCCCTTCACCAGCTTCGTTGCCCAGGTTCAGTCTTGCTAGGTGCAAGAAATTGAATGTACTTACTTTGGGCCGAGTATCAACAACGTATAGGAAATCACTTCCTGGGTTTGCTTTTCTAATGGCCTGGAGCATCTGCTCATCCTCAAGGCATCGAGCACTAAAGCCGGATAAAGGCTGACTGCTTCTACATATGGACGCCTGCACAAAAACAAACAAACAAACAAAAATGCACATAGTTATTAAGCAGAAATTATTCAGTATCCAGGACAGCAGATACAGCATATACAAACAGCTCATTAGAGGTACAGTTACGTGGGAAGGTCAGAATGGTAAAATGAATTACATGTTAATAAACAAATTCACCTTTAAAAGGCAAGGAAATATTTAAACAATACAACCCCATTGGCCCAGGTCTAGTCTTGAATCCAAGTTTTAGAGCTATTTTAAATATAGTATTTCCCTAATGTAAAATAACTCCTGAAAGGTGGTCTCTAGAGGATGTGACGAGTACAACGTTGCAATCACAAGAACACTGGTATAGCATGAAGAATGGGTCCTTCTGCACTGTCACTCACACTTACTGGTGAGGCTACCGATTGCACCCAGCTTACACCAGTGCATGCTTTACTAAACAGCCTGAGACACTATGAGTCCAGGAAACAAAAATGCTTAACATGCAGCTGGGTACCTCACTGGTGGTGGTGTATTTTTAGCACTGCCTCTGGAGAAAGACCTTACTGCATGGGAAGTGAGTCAGGCAGCCTGACTCCTGGAGCACAGTTATTAATCAATCAAGAGAGTTTCTCCCCAGACCCATCAGGATCAGACCTCCAGATGAAACTGGGTAAGAAGGAACAGAATGTGAAATGGGCGCGCAGGGAGGATTTTATTTCTGCTAGGCAGAGGGTAGCTAGATTTGTAGAGGGCAAGGGGCTAATACATGCACTTTCTAAGCACTGAACATAAGCATGAAGAGAATCTGCCTGCTGAAGGTCATGACCCATGTGGACTGCTCTACAGATTATTTATTACTGTGAGAAGGGACATGCTCATTTTCAGCCAAGTCTTTGAACTATCAGTAGTTAGTCAGTAAAACGGGGATCTTTAATGCAAAAAGCCTGAATTGTGCCTGTTCATACTTTATTAATAGTTTTTGCAAACCGATTATTAGTTATTGAGCATCTCACCTGCTGATCAGCGCACATTCCAGTGATTTAATATATGCTTATACCGTCTTTGCATGATGCAAAAGGTACATATGAATATCTCCACAACCTGTCATTTTAATAAAAGACAGACATTTCTCTCTCATCCATTGTGTACCATACACAAGGCAGATACGGCCCTCAAGATTAAGGTTAAAGTTAGGGTTGTGGATGAAGGATTCAGGAAAGTATATGCTGAAGCCCATTACATTATATCTTCCTGGGAGCCCAAAAGGCTAAGGAAGTGCTGGCGCCAGTATGAGAGAATGGCTTGTCTGTCAAGTTAGGTTTGGGGTTAAGATCATGTTTAGCCCCAGCTTCAGAAATAGCTGCACTGCCAGTACTGCAAAACCAGAGGAAGATAAGCTGACCTAGTTACCACTAGATATCATAAGTGGGAATCATTACACACAATATCCATAAAGAAATCACCTCCTGCTGACCCAGGCCAATTGCTTAAGATGAGCACATAGATCTATAAAATTTCTTGGGCTCTGTTTAAGAGTAGGGCAAGAGTGGGTTATGTTTTGCTATTGCACAGACTCAACAAATAGTTCCAGAGTTTCATCTTATCATATTCACACAGATGCAGGGTAAGGTGTCACACCATCATTGAATTTGTCAGTACCAAAGAGCTACGGGAAAGTTCTGGGTCTGAAAGACTAAACGAGTGGCACTCATCTCCCCTGCATGCAGCAGACTTCTTCCTGACCTGCTGTTCCACAGCTGTTCAATGCCTACCGTCACAAATCTTACCCCACTCCTGCCCAGTACGCTATTAGCTGGCAACTCATGCCAACCTCCAAACTCACAAAGAGGTATTTCCTCCAACATTCCCAACCCTTTTCCCAGCCCTTTGAACCGTGAAGGATCCAGGATTAAACATAATACTTCAGATCCTGGTGGTCTGAACCTTAATCTGAACTCCAACCATAACAGGGAAAACATCCAGGCTGAAACCATGAAACTCATCCAAACTGGATCACTATATACTAGAATCTAGCTGATCCCTGAGACCTTTTCTTTCACTGAGATTTGGAAATATCCAAGTGTTTTGAATCCTAGATATCTATATTTGGACTTACCTGATTATGCAAAGTGATTAACTTTGAAAATTTTGGCCCTAGTGAAATATTAAAGATAATATGGAATTTATGCAGAGACTGTATTTACTACTTCAATACTCCTGTCCTCCAGTTTTGTTGTCAGATTCATAGATCTTTATGGAAGCAGAATTCTGATAAAATAAGGAGTAAAGAAGAAGTCAAAATAATGTCTCATTCCTTCCTTCTGAAGCTTAAACCTGTGATAGGGGCCACTGTAAAGATAAGATTTCCATGGAGACTATAGTTTATGATTCCTGCTTGTGACATCCTACCGAAATATCTCCCATCCTGAGTGGCAAACTCTGCAGACACCCTGTAATCCCACACTAGCTCTGCCTCTTGGGAAGTCCTGGCCATCTCCCAGCACTAGGGAAGACCTCGTGATGCAGTTGCCAGCCTGGGATTGAAACAGGAGATACTAGACACATAAATCCTTTGTGAGTACAAAGGGGATGTCATCCTCCTAACTGGTAATGACAGTTGAGCTAAGCCAGTCACTAGGGGGCTAGGACGCAAATGTAAGAACACCCAGTCCACAGGATCCTTCAATCCAAGGGTCTCCTTTACCTCAGCTGCCAGAAACAGTAATACAAATAGTCTAGGTACAAGTTTTTTTCCAAATGGTTACAGACAACTGTGGGAGTTCATCACTCAGCCCTGAGAATATCTGTCACGGAGAGGAGAAGGTGGCAGTCCTCCCTCTCACAGGCAGGGAGAGTCTCTTCAACAAAGCCATGACACGCTGCTCAGCCAAAATTTGGTAGCTCTTTCATTCATCCTTTTTGGGTCTTTTCATTCACAGATCTTTTCTGAAGACACTACTCCTTGTTCTATAATTGTTGCAAGTATAGTTTTTCCTCCTCATTGACTTGCTCTCAGGCTGTGCCTACCAGATCCTAAATTGCTCTGTTCTCCTCCCAATCACCTGCTAAGCTCCCTGCTACTGGCCTTCAGTCTTCTGCCACCCGTGTCTCAGGATCTCTTGTACTACTCCACTTCCCTGTGATACAGGGATCACATTTTTTTGTGTCAGCTGGATGATGAATCTGGGTTTAAATGACTGCATTAAATGCCTGTTAATGAACTAACCATAATTTCAGTGTGTGCCCATATGTACAAACCACACTAACCAGACTACACTAACCATCTTTTAATTACTTTTTTCCAAATAAACACTGATTTCTTCTTGTGAAAACTTAATAGGAGAATTATGAAAGCAAGGGCAAAATAAGCAAACACTTCAAAGCTACAAATTCACACTTACATTGTTATCCTTGCAGTAATAGGAAAGCGCTGGAAAACGTCTTCGGCTCCGAAATTTAGAGCTCCCCACTATGATGTGTGCAGTCACAGACTTTGGTACATACACTTCCGTAGGATAGGAGTCACAGACCTGTGAAAGGAAACTCTGCTTATTTGGTCTACAAAATATGACTAACATTAGCTATCTCCACAGAAAAACCAAAATATCAAGGAACTCTAATATCAGGGAATATTCCGTAATTATTGTATATACATCATCTACATTTCTCAAAACAGTCTTTTGAAGCTGGAAAGTATTAATTCTAACTTACAGATGGCAAAACTTAAGCAGAAGGGTTGAAGGGCTATATTTGCAAATTTTAATTCATGCCTCATTGAGAATAAACTGGTAGACCATACATTCAAACCAGGAAAGATTTACCATTACATATAGCAAGGTTGTATTTACAACTGAGGTTTCCTCTGTAGCTGAATTAGGAAGTAAGCATGGCAGTGGGTGAAGTTCTCAAACACCCCTCTCTTATAATGGGATGGGACTATAGAGACAAATTTTCCAGAAAATTTGATAATAAAAAAAAATAATGACAAAAATGGGGACTTGGAGAAAAGAAATTAATCTGTATAAAATGAGGATACCAAAAGGCAAGCAGCCCCGATAATGACTACCCCTTCTGAAGGGAACCCAACGAGCCTGCAAAAAAGCCCAGAAGTTCCTCTGGAGACAAGTGGGACCACAAATGGGTCCTGGTCTAACTTTTCCTGATCCTGCCTGTGACATTCTGGCTGGGGTCAAAAGGATATCCAGTATCTCCCTGGGACTTTCTGAGATGACTAAAGGAATTAGGATGCCCAGGAAAAAATTAGGTTCCGAGAGAGCCAAAGATTTGTAATGAAGGAGAAAGAAAAGGAAGGGTTTGTGGTTACAGATGCTGCTGTGGTCAGCTGGGTTTTTTTCATGATGCCATTTTTCCTACGCTTTATCTTGAAAGAGATTAAACATTTTTTCCGCTTGTTTTAACGAAAAGAAAACAAACCCTGACAGCACATTCAGTCTTCTCTGAGAACTTCACAGGCCTTCCTGAACATGGATAGGCTCCAGCAGCAGAGCCAATGGAGTGCATGGACACGCTTCCTTCAAAAATATTATGGTTATTATTTCTCACAATTAATTAACATTCTAAGGACTTCAATTGTACAGGACTGAACTAGGCAGGACAGCAGGCAGCTAGGAAGAGATATGACCTCTCAGATGACTGTGAAAAACACTAACAGTCAATTAGAGGCTTCAAAAGGATTGTGAGAATGGCCAGTGAAGAAAAAATATTGCCAAATCCACTATTTCAAGTAACTTTTTTTTTTCTTAAAATGACTGTGTAGTAATTTTATATAACCCTATGTGACAGGAAAACTCTCGTTCAGACGCGTAACATTTAAGTATGATTTAAACTTCTCCCCAGGCAGCCAAGCACTAAGGTTTAAAACTTACTGTGTACAAGTTTTCTGTGATTAATTTCCACCTGTATTAAAGACACCTCCTCTCTATGTGCCTTTTTATGTAAAAGCATGGAAGAACTGCACCTTACTACCTGTATGTACAGCGCTGAGCACAAAGGGATCCTACATCTAAGAATTTACTGAAGTCCACAGTCAGACTGCTGATTCACTTTTCAGCCTGTGTAATAGAAAAATCACAACAACTCACTCCATAGTCTCTGTTTACATCGCTAATCTGCCAATAGTTGTTTGGAACACCCATCCGATTGTATTCTTCACTGAGGTCCACAAGCTTCCAGCCTTGTTCTCGTTCTTCTTTATCTAATTTTGGATTGAATGAGAAACAATACAACTCTTCATATTTCACTGAAAAACACCAAGCAAACAAACAAACAAAACCAGTAAGACACTTCAGGTTTCTCATCCTGAAATCATACTTCAAAACAAAAAATTTGGTATTGTCCTTTATGTAGTTTGCCTTTTAAAGTAATATGCTATACAAAGCCATATCCTGGCTTTTAACTATTTTCAAGTATACTTTGAAGCACTGTGGTGTTTTGTTACTTGTATGTGTTGCAATATATTTGCCTTATTAGTAATGCTACTTAAAGTATACTGTTCTGCTAGGCGACTTCTATACTGAATTGTAAAATCCTCCCCTAGCATGAAGACAAAATGTCAGTGGTAATATGCTTTCACCCAAAGAAAACTGAAGTCAGTGCCAGAATAAGCACTTGTTCTGCAAAAGTATTTGCTGGCCAGAGGTAGCTTAGAAAATCCTTTATGAACATAACATCTGTCCTTGCAAAGACAAAAGATCTGAACAATGGACTATGCAGCACAACCTTCCAAAAATGAACTAACTCAGAAGTCTTTGTCCCTAAATAAGGAAGTTTTCAATAGATTCAATGAAATTTTAATTTTGTGGATTGCAAAATTCTGTCCTGAAGTTATTAGCAAAGGCCTTCGTGATACAGATGTTGTAATAGCATAAAAATAACATATGTTACATCAATCATTTCATCATGACCGTGAACTTTTTTAAGTAGATCTGCCACCTGTCACCCTCGGTCAAGGACCATATAATAAACTTGCTGGTGCTGGAGTTTTTAACTTTCTTTAGGAGCATATCCCTATTAATGATAATGAGTGTCTTAACCCTGGTGACCAATGGCAGCCAGACACTATTGCCATTAAATGCCAACTGTCCCTGGTACGAATACAGCATACAGCTTGAAATTAACATTCTCATTGCTACTTGGGATATTGTTACGTCACGAGGGCACATTCATTCTGTTGCTCTAAAACTGTCTGACCAATGGGTTTTTAACTTTAGAACTGAGTTCTCTCTGACTTCATAGTTTCCCAGTGATACACTTGCTTCACAATATAATTTTAACAAAATCAGTAAATTTAAATGCTACTTTTTTTCTAATAATATATACATAATAAGCTAGGCAGTGTCTTAGAATACTACAGTAAGGAACTTATAGATACAAAAATAATAACAACAAAGCTAACCACAATATTAATAATAATAAAGCTTCCTTTTCTATATAAAGTTTTTTTCTTTTGATTATGTCCTTTAAAGGTGTAATTTAAGTTATATTTTGTTTTCTAAATTTCAATTAAAATGAATGTATATACACATAAGAAAAGCATGAACATACGGAAAGACAACCATGTTAACTCTGCCAGGAAAGTACTGAAAGTCAATAAATTCATGAGTAAGGAGATAGAAATGTTTTGCATATCGTCTGACAGTTCAGACTCTTTCTGTATGCTCTAATTTCAAACTTCTGTCATGGCACTGATTAGGAAGACGGTCTGGTTTATTTCTCATCTGCTAACATGAAGTTTTAGCATAATCCAGAAATCCAATCTGAGCTCATTTTAATAAAGTGCTTTTTGGTAGCAATCTGAGCGCTTGTTTTTACTGCTTGGTTGTCAGAAGCATCTGGATTTTCTTTACAACCAGACCTGCTGTTCAGAGGCATGTGGGAAGCCTTTAAAAATCCACCTATTAAAATATATCCAGGTTATTTATGACAGAAGTCTGACTCAACGTTACAAGTATTACTACATGATGATATCTAGAGGTGTTAACAAAAATGTTAAAGTATTAATAGTCAGTGCCTTAAAGCTCAGTTATCAGCTCTTCTCCAGCACTTATAGGACTTTCCCTAATCTTTCTCAGTTATTTTGCCATAAGCATCTGTAATCCTGCCATTGCACCTTGTATTGGGTTTGCGTGGCAAGGTTTTGGTAGCCAGAGGGCTACAGCGGTGGCTTCTGTGAGAAGCCACTAGAAGTTTCCCCTATGTCCAATAGAGCCAATGCCAACCATCTCCAAGAAGGACCTGCCACCGGCCAAGGCCAAGCCCATCAGTAATGGTGGTAGCACCTGTGGGACACATAGTTAAGAAGGGGGAAAAAAACCTGTGCAACAGCAACTGCAGCTGGAGAGAGGAGTGAGAATAAGTGAGCAACAACCCTGCAGACATCAAGGTCAGTGAAGAAGGAGGGGAGGAGGTGCTCCAGGCACTGGAGCAGAGGTTCCCCTGCAGGCTGTGGTGAAGACCATGGTGAGGCAGGCTGTCCACCTGCAGCCCATGGAGGCTAATGGTGGAGCAGAGATCTACCTGCAGCCCATGGAGGTTAACAGTGGGGCAGATACCCACCTGCAGCCCATGGAGGTTAACGGTGGAGCAGATATCCACCTGCAGCCCGTGGATGTTAATGGCAGAACTGAGGAGTGGAGTGATAGAGCAGCTTTGGTGGGCACCTGGTGTCCATCCAGAGTCAGCCCATCACACACCTGTAATAACTGTTATGGTCAGCTTTTTTCACAAAAGGGCTTAATTAAGCAAAAAGGCCAAATTCAGCTGACAGCTTGACCTTATTAAAATGCTATTAACAGCTGGCAAGAGTAAAATAAAGCACAACTTTGCTCCTTTAGTGTAACTAGGACATCAGGTAACATAGAGTATATGAAGCCAGTATACAAGATGGGCTTCATTGAGGTTCAGCTATGGTGGAATAAATTAAACGAACCGGCAGAGAATGAAAACTGGAGCCTGAATGAGTCAAATTTTCTCCTCATGGAGTAGAGGGTACCTTACAATGATGAGTAACTGTATTACCTTAAGGAAGTACAGCTTTGTGCCCAGACAAAAAGACACAGCAGAGCAATTTCAGGGTACATATGGTTCAACTTCCAATTGGAGCCTTCTAATTTTAAGTAAGGAAAATTTTATCCTGCCTTACGTGAAGATTGGATATTTTGCTGGAGAAGGAAAACTACAGTGCAGTTGAACTATGCAAAGAGCAAATTCTACGCTGCTCTTATTGCATCGTCTTTATTTGAACCTTCTTATCCATTGCAGCCTGCCACTTCAGGGTCCATAGCTATTCTTCTCTTCATCATTAGGTATGTCCATATCGCAGTGTCCTGTTCTGGTGCGTAGCAGTACACACACCTCCTCCTTTCTCCAGGGAAAGAGCATTACAGAATCGCATTCCTTCCAGCATGCACGAACACATACTTGCCACTGAGGCCCATGGAATTAATCCAGATTTACATCAGCAGAACCACTGGCTGAATTTGTCTCCTTGTTTTTAAATTTCTCCGATTACTTTCATCTTGCATCACCTAGCATATCAGTTAACTCTGCCACAGTTGCGTATTACTATTACTACTATCCTAATTATAGAAGGTACTTTATAAAGTTCAGTAGCTGTGCTGGCTGACTGCGCAATTTTTTCACGCTCTACACAGATAGATAAAATTGGTGTTCTCCCAGCAAGATACAAATTAAAGGCAAAGTTGTCAGTTTTGTAGTTTTGTCAGTTTGCAGTGAACATTTTCTTTGCGTACTGTTAAAATAATAGTAAAGGATGGAGGTTGGTTTTGTGTTTCTACAGTTATCATTTAAAACAAAAAATCCAGAAGCTTTCTCAGCTGGTTCTTAGGAAAGCAGCTATAATGCAGAGGATCAGATGTTGGACTTTGCTGCAACATATGGATTTTCATCAAAAAAAGGAAAGGTTTCAAAAAGAACTTGATCTGAATTCAGAAATTAAAAAAGAGCACATTCAAAACCTAGGTAATAATAGGCACAGGCAGTCCAGTGGAATAAAGAAACTACTTGCTGGAAAAGCTTTCCCTGATTTTAGGAAATTTATGCACAGCACAGAAAGGGAAATTCAGACCTTAACATGGCCACTAAATACATTGTAAGTTTTTTGTCACAGCAGGAACATGAAAATTCCCTAGATGTAGAGACTTGACAGTATTTTCCTAAATGCACACCTACACGAGGCATCCAGTAAATAACAGTTACACGTGAAATAGCATTATAATTTATTTTATGGCCAGCGACAGCCTAGAGTATAATTTTCAACAAAAGTTTGTGACATACTTTATGGAATGAACTCCTTGTTATGATGTGCTTTCTTCATTGCTCCGTAACTGATTATTTTAATATGCTCATCTACTCAGAGACCTTTTCTCTCATAACACATCTCTAACAAAGCCCTTTTTCTTAACCTGCAAAGTGCAAAGATGCCCAGCTACGCTCCTTCCACTATATTCTCCCTCTTCAGCATGAGGAGGGACTTTCGTGACAGTTTCCTTCTCATACCTGGTCGTGCTAAACGTATCAGAGATATGTAAACATCATGGCAGTCTCGTTCCTGAGGGATGACCAGCTGGATGACCTGAAAGTTCTTGCAACGGATCAGCAATGGGCAACCAGTGGCAGTGGTGGCCTGCTTCTCAATAGAGGAAATTTGGCTGTGAAGAACCTGTGTGGGAATTGAAAACAGTTATGCCAAGTGATTCAAATGTTTAGGAAGAAAAATAGTTATTTATGATGATATGCCAGGGCAGACACAGCAGCTTTCACTACTGTTCCAGAAAATACCCACGCTCCTCTTGCAGTTTTGGTCCTATCTCCAGCCTCAGGCTCAAGCAGCACCTCATATATCACCTACAGACAAAGTAGCTCTTGGAGTGTTTCAGCTGCTGAAACATTAGCCTGGTCATGCTATCCAAAGCTTTTTGTTTGTTTGCTTTAGCGTAAGCTAACAGTTGTCAGAAAAAGAGCTCTTTTCATCTACCTGTACAGTTAAAAGATAAAAAAGCATCAGTTAGATAAAGCTGAAATGTTGGGGCTCCTCATTGGAAGAATGGTAGTCCTGATACTGTATCAGATGAGACGAGAGCTGGGCAGAGAAGAACCAAATGAGGTTCAACAAGGACAAGTGCAGGGTCCTGCACCTGGGGAGGAAGTGTGTCAGGCACCAGTACAGGTTAGGGGTGGACCTGCTGGAAAGCAGTTCCGAAGAAAAGGATCTGGGGGTCTTGGTAGACAGTAAATTATCCATGAGCAAGCAATGTGCCCTTGTCGACAAGAAGGCCAACGGAATTCTGGGCTGCATGGGGCAGAGTGTGGCCAGCAGGTCAAGGGAGGTCATTCTCCCCCTCGACTCTGCACTGGTGAGGCCCAACTGGAATACTGTGTCCAGTTCTGGGCTCCCCAGTTCAAGAGAGACAGGGAACTACTGGAGAGGGTCCAGAGCAGGGCAACAAAGATGATTGAGGGACTGGGGCATCTCCGTTATGAAGAAAGGCTGAGAGAGCTGGGACTCTTTAGCCTGGAGAAGAGAAGGCTGAGGGGAGACCTTATGAATGTTT
>VYZM01001990.1:465727-485064 GCA_013398915.1 Dromas ardeola | reverse complement strand
CTTTACGGTGAGGGTGCCGGAGCACTGGGACAGGCTGCCCAGGGAGGGTGTGGAGTCCCCTTCTCTGGAGACTTTCAAGCCCCGTCTGGATGCAGTCCTGAGTGATGTGCTCTAGGCAATCCTGCTTTAGCAGGGGAGTTGGATGAGATGATCTCTAGAGGTCCCTTCCAACTCTGAAATTCCGTGAAACATTACAGTAACAATCAGGAGGGCAAAAGTGGGACCAAAAGAGGATAGAGTTAATAATTAGTACAAAAATGGACAAAGGATTCATAATTAAGCTACATAAAAGACCCTGAAATCGTATGACACCACAGCTATATCTGTATCTATATATATATATATATATAGATACACACACACACAACACATATGAAATAGACATGCTCTGAGATAGACCCATCAAAATACATAACTCAAAATACTACATTATGAAAAAAAAACAAACCAACAAACAAAAAATCAAACAAAACCTAAACAAAAAACAACTAAAAAACCAAAATCATTAATCCAGCACAAGCAGTCAGAGAGAGAGGCAAGAGCCGACTGAGTCAAGGTAGTAATTCACATTTGAAGCATTTCTCCTCAATTCTTCCTAGACAACAGGAACAACACTGTAGTTTACAGAGGCAGTTTCTCAGAGAAACACATCTGGTATTCGTACAGTGAAGGTCCTTCTACTCCTCTTACTGTGTTGCAATATCCAGAATCCATTGACAATTTTCAAAAATTACCAGGCTGGAATTTCACACACTCTGAAGTTATAAAAGCATCCATATGCGCTAATTTACTATGTTTAAACTGTTTTGCAAGTTATTTTCAAATTGCCATCAATATAGTGCCACGCACTTACAGCTAACTGAAAAAACAAAAATTCATACCCAGGTTTCTTTACGAGCTTCAGAACCATTCTCCACAAATATGACATGGGTAGCTGTTAAATACAAAGTTCCCAGTGCAGCTTTTCTTGAAGATAAACGATCAAGTAACCGAACATTTTCCACCTATACAAAGAAATAACAGAGGAAAAAAAAGGAATAATTAGGCTATGACATAATCTGCCATAGTAAGATCTCAACATCCACATTTTGTCCATTACAAACAAATTGCACTAGCCTTGTGTTTGAAGTACAAAAGCTGACTTGAATGTTGCTCTGAGAAAAGGGAAGAGGTGGGGGGGGGAAGAACAAAGTTAAAGACGACCCTATCACTTTTGCATTGAAATAAATGTAATTTTGCACCAGTTTCCTGAAAATCAGAATTGTGTGCAAGAAACATAAAGAAAAAAGAATAAAAGAATCAGCAAAATCAACGTGATTTTTTCAATAATGCAGAGATTCCAGGTTAGATTGACAGAAACTTCCTAAAATGCTCTCAGAGATGGGATGTAGCCATGTATTCTCAAAACTTTGCAGAAATAATTCCACTGAAATCACACCAGAAACAGAATGATGCCAGCACCTAAGAATTACATGTTTACAGTGTGTATTCCAAACACATTTTAAAAATAGGAATAAAGAAATCCTTAAAACCAAAATAAGCCAGTTTTGGTAGCAAAATGCTTAAAATCAAAGAATTACTAAAACCAAGTCTTGTCCCTCAAGGCCAGTTATAATCTGCTTTAAACAAAAATAAAACAGCTAGAAAGCATGGATAAAGTCTTTTCCCAGGACCATCTACTTCAGAGGTCACATATAGGGGCGAGGAGGAATGGAAGAAGCACAGCACTAACCCAGCAAGCATTCAGTAGTAAGCAAAAGAGGAGATATAAAAGAGGCAGGGATGATACAAAAGAAAGATGTAGGCAGTGCCCTTCTAAAAGGAACCTACAAATAACACCAATGAAAGTGAGGGTTGTTTGGACAAACATGAGGACTTTACTGCAAGGGTGGTGAGCCCCTGGCCCAGGTTGCCCAGAGAAGCTGTGGCTGCCCCATCCCTGGAGGGGTTCAAGGCCAGGCTGGACGGGGCTTGGAGCAACCTGGTCTAGTGGGAGGTGTCCCTGCCCAGGGCAGGGGGGTGGAACTGGATGATCTTTAAGATCCCTTCCAACCCAAACCATTCTATGATTCTATGACTGCACCATTCTGATGGTGCACAAGGCAGTCACCACCCCCACCCGACAAACTGAGGTGGCTAGGGCCATGACACACAAGGAAAGCAGACTTCCACATGGCAGGGCAGGGGCTGAGGGTTGAATTTCCAGGTTTCCTACTCACATCTCCCCACTCATCAAACAGAGCCCCATGACTGAATAATGCTAACAAACAAAGCTCTCGTTTGTTGTTTTTGGTTTTGCTTTGGTTGTGTTTTCTTTTAAATACAGAACTACAAATAAAATAAAGGTTGTATCTGAATAAATGGGAACAGTCGCAATAAGAACTGCGTGGTAAGTCGTATTTCATTAAAGCAGTCACTATGGCTGCACTGGGTGAGATGGGAGATTCCCCTGGCCCTGCAGTTTATTTCTTGGAGCGGACATGTGCTGCTGCTGAGGGAAGAGTACAAGAGGCAAGTGTGTACTGATGCTCCCTCAGGGTGTTAACCCAGATTCTAAAAAGCAGCAGCTCCAGGGGCTTCCTAAGCTGAGGTCATAGTTTTTAATAGCCCTAACTGCATTTTTATTCCATTAATTTTGTTAAATAACCTGAAACCCTGTAACCTATTGGCACCCACAACACCCTGTAAGAGTGAACTTCATATTTCAGCTATGCATCATACCAAAAAATCCCTTCCTCTTGCTTCTTTTGAACCTGCCACCAGTGGCAGTTGCACCATGCACTTGGTGAACTATTTGGTAAGCAGGGAATGTCGTTCCTCATTTTCTTTCTCTGTGCCACATATGCTCTCACAGATCCTTCTCTCCATCCTTACGTTCCTAGACTGAAAAGCCCAACTTTATGTAGTTGTGAACTTTATGGAAGCTATTCAAGACAAGCCCTTCCACAATTCTGATTATCCTACAAGAGGTCTGTTTCTCGAGGCCAAAAGTGCAAACAGCAGTCAAGATTTGGGTGTACGATAGGTTTGTGTGGTGGAATGGTGATGTTTGCTGTTTTGTTCCCTATTCAATTTTTAAAAGTTTTCAAATATTGCTTGCTTTTTTGTCCTCCGCTGAAGACAGTGGGGTTGGGGTTTTTTTTAGAACTAGCAATTGTAACTCCAAGTCATGTCTGCATACATAATTTAAGACCTACCCCCCTTGTGTATTATATTATATTATATTTATTAATGATTAAATTTGTCCATCAGTATCATGAGATGTTGCTGCAAGCCACTACAGCAATCTTTCCTTTCTCCTACCCTGAATAATGTCAGTACTATGAGTGAACTTTGCCACCTCTGGCATCTCCTCCCCTCCCCATATCTTTCAAAACGTTTGTAAGTTGAACATCACAGGCTCTTACAGATTCGTTGGATCTCTAGTGACGAGTTCCCTCCATTGCAAAAAAGGACAATACAGTCTTACTATTTGTTTCTTATTTTTAAATCAGTTATTACTGAGAGGCCTGTGTGTCTTACCCTGTGACACTTAAGCTTCTTCAAGAGCCTTGGATGAAGGACATGTTCAAATGAGTTTTGGACGACCAACTAGCTCCTACCAAATGGATCACTCTTGTCCATATGTTCAGTTACTTTTTAAAAAAAATTTTAGATATTCTGAGTTCCTCTGTGAAAGCTATGCTGATTCTTCCCCTTTTTATCATACTTTTCCATGAATCTAATGATTTAGAAGGGGGTCTAGGGAGTATTGCAGCTCCTACCAATTTCTCAGATTAAGTGTTTAATTTATCACCTCCATTTCTTTCAGACCCGGAAACTTTTAAGCCATCATTACTGGCTTGACAGTTTTGTACTGTAGCTCTTTTAACTTGCAAGAATACCATCTGGTCCTGGTAACTTTTTACTGTTCATTGCTGCCAGTTTCTTCTGAAATCTCTTATAACGCTTTTATTGGTGACAAATCTTCTGATATGTTCTCGACAGAGAAATACACCAGAATGAGCATGTCCATAAATACCTTCCCTACTTTGATCATTTACCGGTCCTGTAGATTTTTCTCTCAGGATTTTATCTACTTAAAGACAGCTTGAAAGTGGCTTTACTAGTAGGTTTTGCCAAGCTCTTCTTCAAAATCTCTTTCGGCCTACCTTATTTTGTTTATATATTTAACTTGTTTATGCTTTGTTTTCCTCACTTAGGCACAACTTCAACTTGAAGAAAGCCCTTTTACTTCTAACAAAAAAAGTCCTTTTAATAAGAGACATCCTCTTACTCCTTCACCCCGCTGTTTAGCTATGCAAACCTTTTTTTGGTAAAGCCTTTTTCTGGAAGTCGGCTTGCAGTGAGCTCCTATATTTAAACAACCTTCATGACGCCTATAAACATTTTACATTTTGGATCTCTTTCTTTTTAAACAGTTTTCACATTTTTATGTAGTTTCCTCTTTGAAGTTAAACATTGCCATGGGAGATTTTTTCCCCTTTTTTTTGCTATTTCGAGAATACTGCATCTCAGCACATTAATTGCTGTCACACAGAGGTTCTGGCTGTATTTTGAACGAGGTCTTTCTCTCACTGTCTAAGACCAGGTCCTAGAATTATTTAGAATTACTTAGAATTACTTACACTTTTTAAGATAAACAAATAGCCTCCGTATAAGCAATCATTTAAAAAACCTAAAATTTTACTCAGAATCACCCTCCAAGGCCATTTATCCAATCTCGATTTGGTAACTGATGTCTCCCACTGTTATTGCATTTCCCATCTTCATGCCCTGTCTGATCTTGTTTAGGTTGTCACAGGCAATGTCACTATTTAAGTAGGACAGTTGGTACTACAGTCCCAATACTGTACTGCAGTCCTGTGGTGCTACAGTTCTACTTTCCCTATTTAATCTTGTAATTTCAATCTGTAGGGACTCTGCTTTTGTGACATAGTTAATCTCTGAGATTTGACTCTGTTCACTCACAGACAAAAAAAAAGCTCTTTGACAGGCATGACTTCACCTGTCTTTCCCATGTAATTTGTCACCAATATTAGCCTGTCACATTGATTATTTTTCTTCCACTGTTTCTGACGTGCCTATTACATCAAAAATGTATGCATTTATACATTTATAACCAGAAACTTTAGTTTCAACACTTGATTCCCTGACTTTTAATATTTGTACTGAAACACACACATATTTGGCCCAATTGTCTATGTTTCTTCGCTCTGGTTAAGTGGAACTCTTGGCAATTTCTATTTATTTGACAATATAGAATTTTTTATACTGACAATTTTTTGTGACACAGCACAGCATCCAAAATATCATAAATTTTCTGCATTCTAACAAGAGCTTCTCAGTTTTTCCGTACGTCAGTGTGGATAAGTACAACCCAGAATGAGCTCGCCTACAACGCTCAACAAGGCAAAAGTACCGTTTGTGAGATGATACAGTGGACTGAATTTTTAGCTAGCCCTTATTTCCACTGACCTTAAAGAATATGGTAAAAGTCAGTTAAAATTAGTGAGAAGACTCAGTTAAAGTTAGTGAGAACCTCAAAATTTGTCTCAATAAAAATTAGCATGGTTCGTTGATTAACCTTGCCTAATTCTTAGGTGATATATGTCAATTTGTGATTGTAGTATGAGAAAAATAAAGCAGATTTGCTAATAACTTGCCTCATGAATGACGTTATCATATCTAACATAATTTCCAAAGGGAAACTAGAGTCTAAACTCTACCTGGATTCAAATCCACAGTTCTGATTTATAGTAAGTGGCATGAATTGCCTTCAAGAGCAGTAAGGGTCTTTAAGGGTTTCTAAGCTCTCAGGAGCTTGATCTAAAAACTCTGCATAACCCCCTGCATGGGTTTTCATCTGAGCCCCATCTGTACTTCTTCTGCTTAGGTTCCAGTTAATCAAACTTTCTGAAGAAGTTTCACCCATGGGTGGGGAGGCAGGGCCTGGGCTGGGGGGGAGTGGGTAGTGAAAAAAAGGTAAAACAGAGCTAGCCTCAGTCTTAGATTTCATTCTGCTGATCAAAGGAATCAGAGAAGCAGCCTTCTTTCTTGTCCTCCACCCTTCCAATCAGGAAAAGAAAGCCAAGTCAAACAGTGTCTTTAAATGGTCTAGAGGGAATGGGAATATGTTCATTTCCACAAGAGAAGAAAAAACGTTGCAATAGTGCTTTGGAAGAAGCTGAGTTTTTCTATCTAAAAAGTAGCGGCATGCTGAGAAATCAGCATTAATAACAAAAAAAAAAAAATTTACTTCATAAGGAGACACTGTAGTAATTCGTCTCCTACTTTTTCTCCAAAAAGTGCTCCGTCTTTTCACTAAAACTACTGTAGACTTTATTGGAGAAGCTAAGAAATCACGTATGTACTGACACACATCAGGATAAAGCATACATACCAACAGCTGGTAGGAGAGACCAGATCAGAAAATACCAGGTAAAGAATTAAAAAAAAAAAGCAAAACTAGCCTGTAAAGCTGAGAGCTGGAAGAGCTCAAGGAGCAAAAAAGAATGCATTAGCCAAACCAGTGTGGAGAGTGGCATCCAAGTAAAAACTTCAATAATTTATTTGAAGCTGTTGCCCCCGTCATTTATTTTTGCCTGATGACTGTGGTTGTCTAGGCTTAAAGAAAAGACTGCCAAGAGATTTATTTCAATGATTACAACCCCTTACATGGGGATAAATAAAGTTGGCTAGAAACTATTTTCAATGCAACACAGATGACAGAAAAAAGGAGGCAAAAATACAAGTTAAAGGGAATGCAGATTAAGAACAGATGGAAGGCACTTTTTACGCAGAGAATAAACATGACAAATGACTTATGACCAAGGTTTCCAGGAGGTCATTCAATTAAAAAATGTCGTATTAGGGAAAAGCATGGGTCAAAGCTTTATGCAGGCACAACTCCCACCAGTTTCAATGGGACTGCCCCCTAAGGAAGAATGGCAAAGATATGACCCCGAAAGTGTTCAGAAAAGCTGGCATGCCAAAATGTTATTCCTAAAAATATCCAGGTACCCTAATTTGTTTTCATTTTTAGTATAGATTACTTCTTGAAGAAGCTCTGACTGCATGGCCTATTTTAAAATGCTTCTTGAATACGGTACCTCCATTCTCACTTCTTTAAGATGTATCCGTATCTCCAAACACATGGCAGCAGTGTAAAAAAGTGCAGAAGTCACTGCTACTTTTTCATGCTGTTTATAACTGCACATGGGAAAGCTCCTTCAGGTGCAGGATCAGTTTTGAGTGTGAACTCAGACTCGAGCAGGGAAAGGAGAGAGGAGCAAAGCTGTAGAGCAGGTTGCTCAGACTGGAAAAAAACTACGCCTCGGAGCAAAACCTCAGTCCCAGACCTCTCCACGTCACTTTGCTTCCTGACACAACACTCCTGTACAGCAGGAAGATGCTATCTGACACAAAACGGTCTCTGCTGTAGGATTTTCGAATAAAATCAAGTCTTGAATCAGGAAAAACCATCTGAGAGGGTTTTATTCTCACTATACAGGCTTTCGGTCTCTGTGTTTGCTTCCCAGCTATTAGCTAAACTTGAAGTAGAAGACACTTGAACTGACCGTTCTGCCATGGTAATCACCGAGCTGCCCATTACAATTATCACTGTGCATCTGGAAGGAGAACACAAGCGGAAAAACCTACCTGACTGCCAAGAACAAAATAGCTCTGCTCCCAGGTATCACCAAGTGCTCCCCGCTCCTTTAGGAAGAACCATTACTAATTCCTCTAATATCTCATCACAAAAAAAGGAAGAAAGGCCAGAAAACCTTCCCAGCCAGGAGAAAGCTGCTAATTAAAGGTAAGCAGGTAATGTCCTAGCTCAGGCCACATCCTCAGGAGCTTCTCCATTGGTAAGCCGTTTAAAATTCATTGCTCTACAACAAAAGCCTGTCAAAGCAAGTTCCGGGTAAAAGCTGATCAAGAACCTTGACATTTGACTGGTCTAGTGGGACGTGTCCCTGCCTGTGGCAGGGGGGTTGGAACTAGATGATCCTCAAGGTCCCTTCAAACCTAGACCCTTCCATGATTCTGTGACTGTACAAAGGAATTTCACTGATTCTTCAAGGGTAAAGAAAGACTGCTTTCACAACAGTCTATGCTGCTGAAAAGATTGACCCTAAGCAAAGGAATGGGGCCAGTTAGGTTAGTGGCACGCACTTAGCCCTAGAAAGGCTTCTTCTTGCCCACCCAGGACTTCACCTTCCCTTGGCCTCCTAGGATGCATGGGCTCCTGCCGCCTTCCCTACTCACCTTGTGATGTTACACATGCAAGTAAAAGCAAGAAGAAACCGAATCCTGGGAATTAGTGACAGGACTCTGACTGGCTTCAGCACTGCAGGCACGCAAAAGCGAAGGGAAGAGCTTGTGCAAGCCAAAAGCCTGAGCCTAATGAGAAAAAAGGAGCACAGCTGGTATGGTTTGAGGCCAAGTGGAATATTTGAGCTTTCTTCACCCTGGTTGACCCCAGCTATTCATGTGTTTAGCATAATTCCTGAGGGTGAAAAAAGACAGCATGCAAAAGACCAAATGCTCTTACAATTTTTTTCACGCAAAGATAGTATAGTGTTGTACTCGTTAAACAAAATATACAATAAGTGATCTTTCTTTTTGCATAATCTTGGAACAAGAATAAAGGAAAGCTGAATTACCAATTGATGCTGCTATTTAATGTGGTTTCTATTCTATTTCATAAGAATCACAAAAGCTGTAGTTGATCCAAGTAACTTTTTTGTATTTCCATCTCTGATGGAAATACATTTCCCAAGTGCAGTAAAATAACGCACAATCAATTTGTAACACAGAGTCAGATGGTTTCATATGTCAAAAGAGTCAATCAAAGCCAAAAACATCAAAATCATTAAATTTAAGTAAAGACACCTTAAGCTTTGCATTGTAAAAAAATTCCTCAGAGCAAACCTGACAGGATGGGGGGAAATATTCAAGAAAAATCTAAGCAAGTCTAATTTACTAAAGGACTAAAGTGAAACAGGAATACTGGAAAAAAGCTGAAAAAATTTATAAGGAATGACTCGTAATCTTAGCAAGACAGTGAACAAATTACCTAACAATTTGGCTTAAAAACCTGCTATTGTCTGCTAAGGTCTATAAAACGTGGGACGTCAGTACCATATTATCAGATATAGCTGAGTAGCAGTTGTATAAAGGATGCAGTGTACAGTAACTTACTACAAGCGTATATTGCATTGCAATATGGTGTCAACATTGCAAGACAAAGCTCCTCCATAAAGTTTTTCCTCTTTCAGTCCACACTAGATCCCACTTATCTATCTTGGATGGGACTTTGAGCAACCTGGTCTAACGTAAGGTGTCCCTGCCCATGGCAGGGGTGTTGGAACGAGATGATCTTTAAGGTCCTTTCCAACCCAAACCATTCTGTGATTCTATGATTCTGTGATCTAGAAAAGAAGAGAGCAACTGAGGAATTTCCTAAGTTTTATGTGTGTTCTATTTAAAACCACATTGAACAGCTTTAACTTAGGAAAAAAAGTGCCTCCTCAAGTACCAAATCTCGGTACCTTTGCCAAAAATTGTTTAGATTTAGTTCTGAAAAAAATACACAGAAAATTATTGTATTGTTTACAGCAGTAAGCTGGAGGCTGGAGTAGCGAGAAAGAATTCTGCATGCAGCAAAGGGGCAGTGAGAAGCAATGTACATTTAGATTTCTCCATTTGATACAGGCTGCTCCATCGCATGTGCAAAATGATGCCCTGTTGAGCAGTCTGTTTTGGAGCAGCAGTACCAGGCCATCTCAGCTGTGCAGGCCATAAAAGATTTGCATTAAAGATGGATTTGTAGGACTCCCTTTTCTCATGGTAGCGATCTGGCTTTCTCAGCAGAGTACACCTGCAGACCAGGAAATGTCAGTGTGTATTTTCTGTTGCAAATAGACCATTCCTTTAGCCTACAGACACCGATAGATCAAATACCACCCACTCGAGTCCATTAACAGCAGGCTTAGAGATTCCAGCCCTGACCACTCCAAAGCCAAACTTCCTGAATCCTCCGCTCCAACCTCAGTCTCCTACCATGCATAAACAGAAATCAAAGAGTACCCTGCAGACATGCTGTCTTAATGATTTTCAGTACCATTTTTTAAGTGCAAGAAGTTTGAGAGTCACTGGTTTAGACACGGATACCAAGACAGCAAATTAAAGTATGTGGCTATCCATGTTTTTCAGAGCTTGTTTTATGACTTTATCCAGCTGCTTCTTTACTGAGGGTCACATTATTGAAAATATGAAAGTCTGGCGTAGAAAATCTAAAAGACGTCTGCCAATTGCAGAATTAGGAAAATACTTATATTATTATGGACTTAACAGAGCAATCTAAATCTAAAAAGAATAGGTACAAAACTAGAAATCTAAAGACAAATCACCTTTCCAATGAATACGATGAGTCAGTATACTGATCTCACAAGGGATAAAGTGCCTTGCCATTCACACAATGTGGTAAAAACCAGGTATTTAGAGAAATGCTTGATTTTAAAAAAACAGAACAAAACACCAAAACCCAATGCTATAACCAAAGCAGAAATAAAGTGCACACTGGAAACAGGCATTGGTATGAAAATCAAGTTTCAAAAGTGAAAAAGAATTCAGAAAAGAAGGACCCTAATGCTAAGGGTAATGTAAAATAAAGAAAACCAAGTGAAAATAGAACCAAAAACATAGAAGCCAAAATGCTAGATCCTGAGTCTTTTCAAGGCAGAGAAATCCTTTCATTGCCTTAAATGACCTTTGGATCAGGCCCACTGGCTCCATCAGTGTTCATGCTTCAGGACATAAACTTGGAAGCGTCTTCCCAGACGGATCATGCTTTCCTTCACTTCCCTTTGCATAGCCTGTTAGTATTTTGAATCAGATGTTTTGATTACAAAATTGGAAGCACCATTAGCCTGATGTAGTAAAACAGCTCCTGTGCTCACTTGGTAAGTTATTCACCTCACAAAGATCAGTATGCTCCTGGGCTCACTGTAGATTAGATATAACCAGTAAACATTGAATTAGCTATTATTTAAATGGTCAACTATCCTACAGACTCTTACTACTACACAGGCACAGAGTTTTGAGATGATGAATATGTGGCATGTTTTAACAGCTTTACTTGTTTCACATGACACTTCCAATGGGATGACCAAAGCTCAAGAACAGAGAGATGGATGAAGAGGACCACAAGCGATTTTGTGGTTTTTTTCAAGGGAATGTATATTAATACATCAGTATGAGAAATGTGACTCACATTACAGAAATGAGAAAACAGATCTAAGAGTAGTGAACACATGAAGTTTGTTATTATAACAGAAAACGAAGAAGGTATTAATGCCTTCTAAGTTTCAGTACCTTATTTAGGTAACTAAGTTAGAAGCTTATGCACATGGAGACTGTGAATCTAGTCTAATGGGATTCTGGAAATTCCTTTGACTATGTCCATGGAGCCTCTGTTCTTAAATGATGCACCTAATGCTAAATAGTAAAAATCTCATCCCATAAGTAGTGATGACCAAAAGGAAAAAACAAACAGGAGAAAAAAACAATGCAAACTTCACCCAAATACACAGAAATGTGAAATTTCAGCTGAAATGGCACTCCAAAGTTTTAGTTCTACCCTTCTGTAACAAACAAGTTACTTGAAAAACCACAGTGGCATACCATCGTTTAGATAATATTTCACTATGCTGCCAACAGAAAAATCGCAACCTACTTTAACAAAGTGGGATTTTTATGGATCATGTAGCAGTTTTACCTGTGCCACAAACTCCAAGCTCAAAGAAAAGGGAAAAAAGTGTGATAATTTTGTGAAATTTTGCAATTCCAGCAACAGCATGTAGGGTCTTGTCTACTGCCTCACCAGAATAACACTGTTGGGCCAAACATATCTGTAATACAAATAAATTTTGCATAGATAACAAAATTAGGAAAAGAGAATGGCACAGGAGACTTCATGACTGTAGTGTGCTCCTGTGGTGAATCTGCCAAGGTTGGTTTGGTTCCTTGCCCTAAGCAATGTACATCTAGTGCTTGTGTGGCAAATACAAATAGCCAGTGCCTTGGACCACTCTGGCTTAGTCTTTTCTTACATCTCCAGAATGTCCCTGCTGGTGCAAGATCATCAATCTGGTATGTTAAATCTAAAATCTATCTATGTTGGAGTAATTTCTAGGGCAATCGCAATGAATGTAATATTTTATTTATTCACATTAAAATCCCAGAAAAGTAAAAGACAGGTGCAACTAATGGAAAATGAAGTAACTATTGATGAAAATGTCTTCTGTTTCAGTATTAAAAATTATGATGTCCAAAGTTTTTCACTTTGGATGAAGATTTTTTGACTGTTTAAAAACAGCAACACCTCATTTTGAAAACTTCAGTGCAACACTTCACAACTTGAAATTTCATCTGCTCACCACTACTTTGATAGACTCCCATCCCTTTGACAGCCCTCCCAGAGAGCTGGCACCCTGAAAATCCTGAGCACCAACTCCAACATCTTGAAAGGGGAACTTTTTTTCGGAGGGAGCAAGGCTTCAGCTCTACCACATGGAGACCAAATTTGTGTCCTAACCATGAACAAGCCTGAATTACCTGAGTTTCCAGGTTCCTGGTTTCATGGGGTGAACCGAAGTTCTCAAGTCCACAGCCAAATGCAAGTCTCGCAGAACTTTGAGATGTGCTGGCTTGGTGTGGGCTGTGAGAGCAGCAGGACATTGACTATGGACCCAGGAACCAAGAGTTAGCTATGGTTAGGTCTCCGGAAGAACTAACCTAGGACTGTGGAGCTCAGAAATCCCAAAGTCTGCAATTTCATTGATGGCCTGAAGGAAGGACAGTTCTCAGATTCCCAGTAATCTCCTGGGTAAGCAGCCAGGAAAACAGGCAAATTTTCATCAGAACCCTGCTGATGCTTTCACAGAACTTCAGTGACAACAATAGCCTTCTGTGACTCATTTTGTTCTGGTAAATAAGAACATGTCAATTTAAAATTATTTAATTGAAAAGTTCCTGGTAAGGAAAAATAAAATTATAAGAGCTAAAGAATGGAAAGAAGGTGGAGTCCAACAGAAACACTCCAAAAGAAGGAAAACAGCAATACTACAATCTGACAAGCCTGGGAGAAAGAAATAAAACATCCAAATCAGTGAACAAAAAAAAGGAAAATACTGCTCAAGGAATTAAAAAGCAGCCAAAATCTTCCAATATAACAGGACAAAGTCTGGTATTCACATATGTACAGCGGGAATGAGCCAAGCTAAACCCATGATGTGGGGGAGGAGGAAATCCAAGACCTGAAGAGCAATTCTGGCTGTGTGATTCACTGAAATTAGACTGCAATATTTCTCTTTAGCAGGAGTTAGTTTAATTTCACTAATAACAAAATTATCTTGAAACCCACCCAAATCAAAGACAGCTCTGGATCTCCCCCAGTGCCAAAAAGACATATTAAATTACTTAAATGATAAAGATGATGAAAAAAGTGAGATTGAGATGAGCAATCCCCAGCTGGATGGTAGGGCCGTCAGGTTAGCTATGAAAATATGATCTATGAGTGAGGTAAACTGTAAATATCATTTGTATCAAGTTTGTGGTCCATACTGTAATCAGGCTGTGGTTCTGACATCCAGTCAAATATAGCTAAAGTTTAAAAGTCCACAGTTCTCTGAGGTGGGTTAGAAAAAAAAACCAAAAAACCCTTGAGTTGGAATTTAATTAAATTGGTATCATGAATGCACAATAACCATGATTTGCATGACCTTTTGACCATTTTCTGACTAAATCTTTTGAGAATAATGGCTGTTACAAGATTTTGTTTAAACTGACACTAATAAGCAGATCCCTTGATGACTTTAATTCAAAACAACTATTTTAGGAGCAAATTCCAAACTGAGATTTTAAATCCAGTCCCACATCACCCAGATATCCTCTGCAGTTCCTATTTTAGTTTTATCCACCTCCAGTCTTGAATGCCAAACCACAGAATGCTTTTCAGCATTGTATATTACAAAGCTCATTTGCATTAAATTTATCATTTGTGCTCAAAGTTCCGCAGCACAAAGATGGAATAAATGGAACCCAAAGAAAACCAAATTGCATTCTAAATAGGGAAGATTTATTAACAAGAGAAAAAACCTATAATACAAAAAACAGAGTCAAAATTGTCCAGAATTAGTGTAGATGTTTTAATGCATCACTTTGACTATAAGCAGTCAACTAGAATGACATGTCTGAAGTCATTCAACGTCACGGACCCCAGAAGAGGTTCAACATTTCCTAACCATGATGTAAAGTGAGAAAACAGTTATGGAATCAGAAAGCATCAGTTGAGCTGTAAGATGCACTGATCTAGGCTGTACACTTAGAAAGAACAGAAACCACCTTTACAGAATGAAAAGCAGAAAATCAACTTGGCACTTGAAAGAGATTGCAGTAATGGGTCTACTGTTAAGCTGATGACCCAAAACACTATGACCATGCCAGCCTCACCTCCTCTACCTTTCCTAAGTAGCAAACTAAATTAATGCTTAGCCAAGCGCTAGGACCACTACAGCGAAGTGCCTGTGGCACTCCATTCCCTGGCTTGTAGGGGAAACAGCCAACCCCCATCCCCACGTGGCTCCTGATATTGCCTCAGTGACTGCTGCCACCTTCCTAAGTAAAAGGAAGTAAAATCAAACTTTTCCGAAAGGAGTTCTAGCCTGAATATGGAGAACTTAATTCTAATATCACCTCTTATTCCAACAGAAGGTACACAGAGAGCAATGGCAGAAATGCCAGCTTAGCATAAAAAAAGGTGGAGATCCAGCAACTCAGAACACGTAGTTGGAGAGCAAAGATTAGGTGTGCTGGGTTCAATTTTGCCATTGACCTAGCTGAGCACCTGGACAAATATTTTGCTATTTACCTGTGCCATATATAAAGTGGATGTAAATTATATGGATCTCTGGATGGAGACTTTGGGAAAACTGACATGTATTATAAAACTTTTTGAATGAAAAACGAGAACTATAGAAAGGAAAATAGATTGAAAAGAAAAGGAAACACAACTCATTTACACATGCTGGAAATTTGTTTTGGAAAGTAATACATCTGGTAGAAAGATTTGTCATTATCATGGGAAATCACGATGTATCTTAAATTCTGCCTGAGAAAGGGATCACTGAAAGGAAATACCTTGCCATAACATCACAAAAATGAAAGCACTCAAGCAACTCAAGTCATCCCAAGTATTGTGTTAACAAGAGATACTGAGCCAAATGAATTTCTGAGCTAACTCCACTGAAGACAGCTGTTACACCAGGGATAAATCTGATGTATTCTTTATTATAAGAAGGGCATTCAGGAGGACTGCTGCCAATATACAAAGACAAACGATACGGAACAGTGGTAAACAAAATAAAGTAACTGATTAGCAACAGTGCATGAAGTCCCCCCATGAAGTAAACATATCTTCAGAGGTCTTTATCTGTCAACCTGTCCATGGCCAGATATATCTCTACACGTTAGCATTGCATATTCATTTTTTTATGACTCTTATGAGCAGTTTGTCACATTTCAGGTTTTGACATTTATCCTAAACTATCTTGCTGCTCAATCCATACTCAGATTGCAGAGGGTGGTTTTACTAATTTTTAATTTTTAAGAGATTTTTGGAGTTCTATATAATTCTATTTAGCAATGAGTGACTCTTAGCAACTCTTAAATGTGCTCAAATTACAGCCTTCGTACATAGGATAACATTTACTTTGTGAAAAGATCATTACTGCATATGTATAAGCGCACATCATACATGCACTGTGTGTTCTACCAATAGTATAACAATAGAACAAAAGCATTCACTACATAAAATAGTGTGTTAGGGACTTGGCTATCCAGAAGGTCCAGGAAGGTCCAGAAGGTCTAGGGAATAGCATTTCAAAAATAATGAAGAAAAGCAGTTTTGTCTAACAGACAACAGTCAAGAGACCTGGTTTCTATTTCTGGTATTGACTTGCTACTTGCTGAGGAGAGACAGCAGTTAAATTCTTCAGAACTAGACTTAAAGGTATCATGTCTTTTGGTGAAAGACTAGACAATGTATCATTAGCAAAATTACGTAGTTATGTCAACAGCATGTGAAAGAACAGGATTGTTGTGCAGGTAGATACACACAGTCTGTTGGGAAGAACCAGAAGGGCTTTTGCAATGGGAAATACTGCCAAAGTCCCGTGACACTGCCATGAAGCACGTGGGTAAGGGTGACCCAGAGGACATAATATATTTAGAATTCCAAAAAAGCTTTTGGCAATTGAAGGTTATTAGGGAAATTAAGTTGCTATGGTACTGGAGGAAAGGTCCATTTACAGACAAAACTGGTTAAAGTACAGGAAGCAACGATTAGGGCTTAATGTTCTTTTTTCAGGATGGAGAGGAGTCAACAGTGAAGTTCTACGGTCTAGCACTGGGACTGGTTTTATTCAACTTTATCAGTGACCTGAAGAAAAGAGTAAACAGTGAAATTTTCAAGTCTGTGGATGATCATAAGCTATTTTAGGTAGCCAAATGCTTTTCCTGTGGCACAAAAACTCCAGAAGAGCCTTGCAAAACAGTGTGTGCGGGCAAAAGAGATAGATGAACTTCAACACAGATAGACATAAAGCAGTGTACCTATAGGAAGAAAACCTAACGCACATCTACACAACCATGGACTCGGAACTGATAGTTGCCAGACAGGAATGAGGTCTTGGGGTCATTGTTGACATTTCTCTGAAATTTTTAGGATCAAGTGGGTTGTGATCAAGATTTCCGTTGAAGGCATGGGTAAGGTGAACATGGAACTGTTATTCACCAAATCCTCCAAGCTAGAAGCAAAGGGTATTGAATGAAACTATTAAGAACTTTTTAACAGACAGAACAAAGTAATTTTTTTGTACAGCCATGATCTTCTGGAACTTGCTTCCATGCAGGCTGCGGAGGCAGAGGGTGTCAGCATGTTTAGAAGGAGCTTTGGCAAACTCACACAGAGAGGTCCATAAGCGGACACTGATCAAACTAGGAAGGGTTGGACCCTCATACAGCTGTGGATGCTGAGAAGGTGCAGAATGTGGCTAGGTTTACATGCTGTCCTTCTGCAGCTGTCAGACACACAGTAGTGACCTACATAAATGACTGGTCCAACTGGTATGGAATTTCTTTCTGCTGTTTTAATGACAGTTATGCTGTATCAGATTAATATTTACAAACCATTACTCACTACAGTTATATTTCAATTAAAATAAAAAACAATTGCCAACTCCTAATGGAAATCATGTGATATAGACTTTTTTGTACTGCCTTTTGAAGGAAGAGCTTTTACTTGGGGCAGGAATTTTGTTTTCAGATATTATTAAGTTTATTAATTTTCTAATGATGGGATTTGTCTTGATTTTCCACTTGGCTGCGTTTGCAAATCAAGGAAAGTGTCATTATTCTGAGATTAATACCTTTAAAGAGTAGGGCAGTTGCTTGTCAAATTTCTTTCAGAGCATAACTGGATGGAGTGAGTAAATGTGATACCAGACTCTACCACATGATACAGTGAGAATACCCCTATATTCACATAACTTTCCCTTAACTATTTTTTCATTGCTGGCATTGGAAATCATTTAACATCAAATTCCAAATTATCAAAACCAAATTCAGTAAAAACAAAACCAAAAAACCCCAACACTGTTCTGGTGGCTGATTTTAAGCTGAGTTTTTTTGAGCAAGCAAATCAAAGGTATCAGTTCTGCTAGGTAACTAACTGTGGGTACACTGACTTGTCAGTGTATTTAGGAGTAACTGGAGAGATTAAGTATTTTAATACCTACTCGTGTTGAATATTCTGGATTTTCTACATTTATGTAAGAAATTTTAAGATATTTTTGTATCACTTGTACCTTTAAATCACGCCTTCCAAACTGCTTTATTATATTAGAGAGATAACTTTTAGCATAGCTATAATGTAAGGGCACACCAGGAACCAAGACTGCAGAATCACCTCACACTGAGTAAGATTTTCAGTGTCTTGAGTCATCAGTACAGTGCCTTCTCACAGCTGTCAGATACAGAAATGCGTTTCACATATGCATAGTAACATTTTAAGGCCTTGCTTGTAGAAAAGCTAACAGATAAGCTCCCATCGCTGGCAGCGGACACTTGTGTGGGCCTTCCATTCACAGGAAACCATTTATTTTTAAGATTTTTTCTGTCCTTATTAAGTTGTTTTCACTATTTTCCTCTTTTGTGCTTTCAGCATTCTTCAGCTAATGGTCAGAAACATCTCTTCAGACAACTTTCACTGATCATTGCCTACCTGTGGTAGGATATGTTCCTACTATTCTGATATTCTTCCTTTCTACAAAGGCAGATAATGAAATGAGATGAGAGAAAAGACAGTTGTTATAAATGCCTATCTTCTCAATATATTAGCAGCTTAACACCTAAAGGCTCAAAAATATACAGGAAGTATGAAGAGGCCCTAATCTAAAATTCATGTCATCATACTAGGTAACGATAAAAAACAAATAGGCACAAATCAAAAACAAGTAACTTCTTGATCACAGGGGTCTGGGATGAAAATATATCCCACCTGCACTTCAAATTAACATATTACTCAGGTTCATTGTTTATGATTATTTTTAATCTAAATTTTCTGCGTTCCAAAACTGCATCCTCTTTTTTAGCGCAAGATGGCTATTTTGTTAACAAATACAGGCCTCATGCTTAGAAAACTGCATAAAAAGAATTATTACACTGGCCAAATGTCGGTATACAAACACTAAACAAATTCAGCACGAGGTCTGAAATACTGGGGTAAACTAAAGGCATCTCAAAAGCAGATAGCCCACCTCTCATTTTGCATACCTACAACTCATGGTCAGCATGTCTGTTAACAGGAGGGACTGAATAAAAGGCAATTAAAATGTCCGATAAATCCTCAGCCGCCATCGCAAAACAACGACTCTACCTCTCGGCGGATTTCATAGCAAAATGGCTAAAAAAAAAAAAATCCAAAAGAAACCTCGCAGCAGCTCCAAAGCAGGCAGAGGATGGCTGAGGACAGCCTCAGGCCCGCAGGGCTCCAGCCTCCTCCCAGCCGCGGCGGGGATGGATGCTGCGGGGACGGATGGATGCTGCGGGGACGGATGGATGCTGCGGGGACGGATGGATGCTGCGGGGACGGATGGGTGCTGCGGGGACGGATGGGTGCTGCGGGGATGGGTGGTGCGGAAGACCGGCGCCCCGGGCCACCTCTCCCCGCCGCCCGTCGGGACCAACCTTGGGCATCCGGATGTGCTCCA
>VYZM01001990.1:439537-465457 GCA_013398915.1 Dromas ardeola | reverse complement strand
CCCCCGGGCGACCAACGGCACGGCCCGGGGGCGGCTCTGCGGCGGTTGGTAGCCTTATCTGCAATTGCATCGCTCTGTCCTGTCTTTCAGGAAAGATAAGATCAGAAAGATAAAGGGAGCTCTGTCTGAGATCGCCTCCCCCCTGTTTTTTTCTTGTTGCCTGGCCCAGCGGGTGCTGCATCTCAAAGACAAAAGCCGCACTTACTGAAACCAAAGCACTGAATTTTGTTTATCTCAAGCTCTGCCTGTCTTTCTATAATTCACGATTTTGCTGCGTCCTCAGATTTGCACGAGGGGAGCTTTTTTGTGACACACAATTTTCAGTCTTATGTCTGAAATTACTTGCCCCTTCCTTTGCCTTGCCTGGTCCATGAGATGTGGTACCTCTTGGAGCAAAAAGAAATGCTACGGAGCTGGCTTCCCCAGCTTACCTGCACAAAGATGAAGAACAGGTATCTCTAATCATCTTTGAATCGCTATCATATTCTGAGCAAAAAGAGAAACTTCCCAGTGTTTATACCAATGGGCAAATGACTAGAGGTGCTAATATATTACTTCTGATAAACCATAGCCTTTGAGGCTTTTAAAATGCCCAGGTGTTTTGCACTGATCAATGTATTCCAGCAATTCTTCAGAAATAGGGACTAGCCTTGTCAAGGGATGGAAACAAACATGGAGACCTGTCAAACCACACAAAGGCCATGGCAAGAGCAGCAGAAGCTCCCTACATATCCTTCTCTTGCCTGCAGAGAACAGAGCATGCTTAATCTATTTGGTGAAAGCTAAAAATTGGGCCGAAAATAAGATGGGGCCACCGAAAACGTGAATGCATTTTACCCCAAGGGAAAAGGAACAACAGGTATAGCTGTACTGCTCCAGCCCTCCCAACGTTGCTCCAGTCCTGCCACCTTCTTGCTAAGGCATGGCTAGATCGTTCAGCATCCTGAGTTTTTTTATGCCAACTCTTTTGGTTAGAGGAGACAGAAGCTGTACTATCATGACTGGAACACGGGTAATCCCTGGATTTGACCATTCTGCTCCCTTCGTCCCCCGTTTTAGCCCATTTCTGCCCTCCTTTCTCTCAGTTCAACTGCTGTTATCGGTCAGGAGTGGCTGGTATGACCATAATCTGAGACAACATCAACTGGATGAAGACTCTTCTCTTCTGGGAGTTTTTAGTCGTTCCATTTCCCTCTGCTCACTCAGATCTGAAACAAGGGTTGGAGATACCATTTTCGGTTTGAAAATTCACTGGCTGGTGTCCATAAAAGTGCATGGATTGCGTAAAGCGTGGACTTCACAAGACTCTTGATCAGTGGCATATTTCGCTCTCTGTTTTAGGCCAGAGCTATCAGAATCAATTAAGAATTAACCACCCATGAAATATGTTTCCTTTGTAGTTATGGCTGATGTGATTCACTGCATACATTATCATCTTTTGGCATTTGCTACCGTCAGTGAGTAAAGTTGGAAGAAAGCACGGTTACCCTTTCAGTCCTCAGAGATATTTACTTCTTCTCCTGTACATCTTGTGATTCATTACAGCCAAATTCAAGTCCTACTGTTGATGGCAAGAAGACTCTCAGACTTAAGTGAGAATGCGCTTTATCTCTGCTTCACATTCATCAAGAGCTGCAAAATTAAACCATTGCTCAGAGGAGACTGTTTATGTAGCAATCAGTTGCTCAACATACTGCCAGAGTTTTTGACGTCTTGGGCTGGTAAAATAATTAATGGGCGAGTGCAGCTATAAACAGAACTTTGGTTTAGATAAAAGTTATGCCTTTTGCAATTGTCACAGAAAGCTGCAGTAAGCACAACCTTCTAAAAATTCTCTGACATTTTTCCTTTGCATTTCATGCTCACGGAAACTGCGGTCTTAACAGTTCTGGAAATGAAATCCTCTGTCCACAGTAGAGGTACAGTGAGGGTAACGACAAAGAATAACACTCCACAGACTACTGCTCTGACTCAACTAAGATGTAAGGGCAGGAAAATTAACTTGCCATGCCTACATAGGTTCTGACCTCTCTGCTGCAACTGCCCACAAGGCTCTTGGCTAATGTCAGTCACTGAGGCCTAGAATGACACCAGTGTACTTATTTTCTATATCCATAAGCAGTTGAGTCAGCTTCCAACCTCATCCAGTAAAACCTAAAAGCAGAAGCATCACTTCCAAGATGCAAAAATTTCTGTCGTATTCAATGAAGTTGCCTGAATGCTCAGACATTTTGCATCTGTTTACCTACCCAGGCAGGCCTGGATTTGAATCATCATGTTAGATCTGGAAGGCTTTGTAGACTCATTTGTATTTTACAATTACATTTTACAAGTTTAATGGTGCTTTCCTGTAGGCTGCATTTTAATATAATACAAACTCAAAGAATCAATTTATGTACTTGCATTAATACTTATTTTCAAGTGTAGCCTACAGATGGTCATTCAGATTTATAGACATACACTAAATACTATCATGTATGGAAGAAATCAACTTGAAATTAGTGGTATAACAGCTTTGTTGCTCAGACAACTATATCCAGCATGACAGAATCTCCTCCACCTAAAGAGTCTGGTATGTGGGATGAAGACATGGAGGTTAGGGCAGCCCACGTTACTCTGGGCTAAAGGCAGACAGTACTGGCTTCAGTGTTTTTAAGCCAAGTGAGCTTGCGGCACCCTTTGCTTTCTTTTGGCTGTCTAGTTTTCAGTTATTGGACCTGTTGGAGTGAGTCCAGAGGAGGCCATGAAGATAAGCAGAGGGCTGGAGCATCTCTGCTGTGAGGACAGGCTGAGAGAGTTGGGGTTGTTCAGTCTGGAGAAGAGAAGGCTCCAGGGAGACCTTATAGCCCCTTCCAGTACCTAAAGTGGGCCTACAGGAGAGATGGGGAGAGACTCTTTATGAAGGAGTGTAGTGATAGGACAAGGGTTAACGGTTTTAAACTGAAAGAAGGGAGATGTAGACTAGCTATTAGGAAGAAATTCTTTCCTGTGAGGGTGGTGAGCCCCTGGCCCAGGTTGCCCAGAGAAGCTGTGGCTGCCCCATCCCTGGAGGGGTTCAAGGCCAGGCTGGACGGGGCTTTGAGCAACCTGGTCTGGAGGGAGGTGTCCCTGCCCAGGGCAGGGGGGAGGAACTATATGGTCTTTAAGGTCCCTTCCAACCCAAACTATTCAATGATTTTATGATTCTATTTTTGTGTGACACAGAGGCAAGGGGGCCAGCTGAAAGTGAGCGGTGACATTGAACCAGGTGAGTTAAAGGGTAAAGGGGAGAAGTGAAAGTTATGAGAAAACAAACTGAGAGAACTGGGCTGGGGGATGCTGAGGTGGGGTAATTTCACTCACTGGGGAGATGTGTCAGGCACGCATACTCTGTAGCATCGAAACTGCTGTTTGCCTGTTACCTATAGCCACCACCGGCAGCAGCCAAACAGCCAAGGGTGCAAATGCACATGGGCAGTTTGTAGGTGTCTTGACAGTGTTTACATCTAGGACAATTAGTACCATGGATTCAGACACGGTGTGTCTGTTTATATTTGTTTCATAACTTTTGAACTTTTTCAGGGAACAGACAAGCTTCTTGTGGCAAGTGCACTCAGACACACAAACTTCTCCCCCAGTTAATCTCTCAGGAGCTGCATGTGACAAGATAACGGATACAGGGAGCAGCTTTCACTTATATTGTTTAACTCAGCTAACTGTTACTAAGTTTGACCTTTTAACATTTCCTTCAAGAATTACTCAAAGCAATCTTTGATTTTGCCTTGGTATAAAACATTGTCACGTTGTCATAAAAGCAAATTTATGCTGGAAAGGAAACCAGCAGACCTCTGGAAATTGGAATGGTTTTGATCCCATTGTGCAGATAGATGAACAGATATGTTATGTGATATACGATGCATCATACATTGTACATGATATCTGGACAGATACACGATAACTGGCCTGAAATGCATAGCAGAGAAATAAACCAGATAAAATTCTAGAGTGATTCAGGATATATGTCCAGTTACTCATATGAGGATTCCCCCAATTGAGGAAACTGGTAAGATTCTGGCAAAGTGATAACTGCCTGTTAAATGACAGCATTTCAACAAGATTAGAATGCTGCATTTTTCATAACAAAGCACGTCAGGACACCCGACTGGAGAGTAGAGTGTTGGGAAGTCAGCTGTGATATACCTCGTACATGTCATACCACATAGAGCAGTCAAAGGAAAGTATAGCAGTTAATGGAAGGGGTCTGTTATTACAACAGGGATCGTAGAGGTAAAATGTGCTTCCCAATATAGCCAGTAGAGAAACAGACTCTTCCACAAGACGATTAAAAGCTCCTAAACTCTTGAAGTAAATACTGCTTAGAGATTTACCTCATTCTGAAAATCTATATATACAGATATTTCTACCTACACTCTTTTGTCAGTTAGATAGTTTAGTGAAAGGCAATTCTTTCATCTTGCCCTTTCAAGCAGGGCACTGCTATAATGGATGACTATACTGGGAACAGGGAACCTATAAGAGAGGCCACCACCTCCCCCCTACATTAGCTGTACTTGACTATATCTGAGCAGGTCTGCTCCTAAGTTAAATCTCCAGCTATGCACAGAAACTTAGAAGAAAAGACAATTTATTAATTTTTAAAGAACTTATTTTTCGTTAAAATCTAGCAGAAAAATGTGATTCTTCCACTTAAAAATGGGAATTGGATATTTTGCAAGTGGCTTTACTACAGAGTCAGGTTATCAGCCAGGAGTGACAGTCAGTAACTGAATTCTCTTGGAGAAGAGGTACTAGGAAGTTGTCCCAGCTCCCATAGACTCATGTAGGGATTCTCCAAATTGTAGCATCTGTGATACTCTGACTACCTTTACAATACCTCATCCAGAATCTTAGGCAAGAAAAATTCCCTTAACAGATATTAAAAAATATATATATAAAAAAATAAATATTCAGTTTTATCTTCTCAGACCCTTTCTATTGAAACATTCAGCCACAGGTTCAGCAGCAACTTAGGAGAAGAAAATAAGACTACTGAGTTCAAAGCAGACCACAACTGTGTGCAGTCTGAAGCAGTATTGTTCAACAAAAAATAAAATCATGATAGCAAGGCAGCTTCCAACATTTTCACAAAGAAAATTTTCTTAATTTATGGGACTGTATTAACGGTCTGCCTAGAGTATTTTTCCCACCATGAAGAAAAAGGAATGGACACGGTGTATTTGGGTTTAGGGAAAAAAGAACAGAGAAGAAAGAAAAAGTGGTTAGCAGAGGAAATGTATCCCATGGTCTTTGTATAAGAATTAGTTAAAGCTATGTTTAAAATACTGAAGAGTTAGTTTATCTTGAAACTTCCCATTGACCTATGATGATTATAATTCAGTCAAGCGAATGTGGCCTTTTCAGTTATGAGATTTATGCATGAGTTTGTGATGGCAGAAAATTATTTTCCATTACTTTCCAAATTTTACAGAAGCTCCAATGCTATATGTAGGGAAACAAAAAAATGGCATTTGTTTCACAAAAATATATAATAAAAACTTCACTGAAATGCTGCTTCATATCCCAAATCCACACCATATGAAAGCATATTTTTCAGATAAATAATTTGTTTCTCTCTGCATTTTAAAAGGAAATCTTAAGATTAGATTTTTGGTGGGTTTTTTCTTTCTTTTTTTTTTTTTTTAAATAAAGTGCTAAAGCAAAACAAAATTCTTTGAATGTCTACGCAGAACAGCTGAAACTGATATGATTCCTATCATCTTACTGACAAGCAGCCATCACAGTAAGTGGCCAGAATCAGTTTTGGCTGACTCGTGCCTCTTGGAATCCTTCTGAATTTCAGGTGATCGCCTTGGCCTCTTATCTACCATAGTATTAAGGAGATACCGACAAAGGAGGCTGACACTGTGAAAGTTGCCACTGAAGTCTCACTTACTGACCTTCTGTGAAAAGGAGTTTCAGATTACGCGATAATCTTTCAGCTACTGACAAGCAATTTAGTTTTTGAGAAATAGCTGATTAAGCAAGGGTCATAGAAATCTCAGTGCTCAGATTGAAAGGGTGTTATGATTGAGTTCACATGTGCTTTTCCAAAATTTGTCCAGTTTTATACTTGGATTCCCTTTGTTTCACTTTCACCTTGTCAGTATTTTTCACTGCTTCTTGGGTTTGGGGAAAAAATAAAATTTTGGGGTGGGTTCTGAAGAAAGCTTGAATGCTTCTGGCATTCCCAGGCTGAAAGCTCTGAGGTTCAGGAAATGTCTTTACTTTAACTCCTGAAAGTTTCTCACCCTGTGTAGTATTAGATTTATGTTCTTGATCTCTGACAATTATTTTCATGGGTTATGCATGAGAAGACAGTGTTCCACGTAATCTGTTCCCAGAGCGGAATGTCCAGGGTATTGTTCCAACATACTTTTGCTCACTGGTCACAGTCAGGGTGCATGAATTATCGTGGTTGAAAGGTCCTCATCTGAGTAGAAAGGATGCGATCTCTAGAAAAACATATGTGTGGGATGAGATGTATCATTAACTGCAGATAGCTACAGATATGGTTGTACATAACCTTCCACTCTGAGGTTAACGGTTAACTAACTTAATGATGATAGTCAACACATAGAGCATATGTCTACACTGTATTTTTCCTGCATGCCACAACATGAACCACTGAACTGTGCGAGTTGTTACTTGCCAGTTTACATCTCTAATGCTGATCTACATCTGTACAAGTCTCAAGAGAACCATTCACATCCGACTGGCTCAATAGCTATTCCATGGTCTTGGTGCCCACACAGGGCAGACCCTTCTGTGGCTATGCTTGCCAGCCATCTGCCTGGTGCACATTATACATATATTATATGTAAGAGCAATACTCCAGAGTCTGGTCCTTCCTGATCCTCTCTGCCTCAGAGATGCTCCTGCTTGCTGGTGTTGTTTTTCAAGTCAGGCTATGGCAACTGGCCTGATGCTGTTCGACCATTCCAAAGGGGACACCAACTACATATCCAGATCTGATCATCATGCAGAAACTGCTGCTAGCGCAGCTGGAAAAATCTGCTGAGGAAACACTCCTTAAAGAACAGGATGCTGGGTCCTGGTCTGGGCTTTGGTTGGAGTCCACTGTGGTCTCCTCAGAGTCAGAAAAGATTTTGCCTCTATAAAGCTAGGAATGGGACTGTTGTAGCCCAAGCTGACTATCGGGGGAGCAGAACTTGCCGATATGAAGGTTCATATCTGAAAGCCTCTATTTCTAGTTGTTCCCTGCCCTTCAGCACCAATATACACCCTTCTCATCATTTATCTCTGTGGAAGAGGGTGAACATCAGTTTGTAGACCTTCACTACTTGTGACTGCTACTACTACTACAGTCATGCTTGTTGCTGGCCAGCCAGTTTCCACAATAGTGTGGTCATTGTCGGTGTGATCATCATGGACAGCTCCTACTATCATTTAGTCAGCGTTGGCAGCATCCCCAAGAACATGGCGACTTTGCAACTTCCAGCCATTGTCAAAATTCACAGGGGGAAAATCAGCAGTATTTACATTCTCCCCCATGTTGTCCCCACCCGACTGATGCATTTATAGCCTTGTGATGGCAAGTCTTCTGAAATTTTTAATTTTTCAGAGACAAAGAAGCTGGCACCCTCTTCCCTCTGGGGTACATCAACATCCAATGACCCAGCCACCACTTGCAGCATAGGTCTCCCTACTACAGCACAGGTATTGAGACAGCCTGCAAGCTTATGGCCAACTGCTTCTATAGCCAAAAGGGAGCATTTATTCCAGAATTTTATGCTAGAGGACTCTGAAGGATACACTAGGTACTGATAGTCCAATGCCAGCAAAATTATACCTGCCTGCTGTATTTTATCTATTGCTGCTTATTGGTCTCAGACATCCCTTCCCAAGGAGCTGCCCACAGCTGAATCTCAGGGCAAGAACAGGCCTAAGCAGAGTAAGTGTCCTTACACCCTCCGTAATATAAGATGGTACTGCAGAACGTATTCACAAAATAAAACTTTACGATGTTTGGTACATGCATAGCAATACCTTGGCCAACATGGCCAGCAAGCAGTGTCAGGAATGTAATACCATATTAAATACTAGTGTAGTCAGCAGAATTAAAGAAAGATGGAACCAAACTGGCCAAGCAAAATAAACAAAGGCCTATGTGTCCAATGAACAGAAAAAGGAAAACAGAAACTTTCTTCTTGAAAAGATTTAACTAAGTGTTACGTTCTATGTGGCTTCCAAACAGCTGTTCTTCACTCAGTTTGGGCTGCGGAGTGCATGCTCTGGCATTGCCTTCTCCCCAGCTGGTGTGGGGTTAGGAGCTTGCAGCAAAGCTGTCTCTAGACTCTTGAGGGCCTGAAGGATCTGGTGGCTGCCCCGAGAGGAAGGTTAATATGAGACCAGATTAGGAAATTGAGCCTGATGTGCCTTAGCCTGCAGGGTCAGGAAACTCACGTGTCTCCTCCACAATGGCCTTGGCTCCTTCTCTTTGGCTTCTTTGTGAATATTCACCATGAGTCACCGCACTTAAATTTTCATCCCATCAGTGTGTACACTGGCAGAGATGGACCATTTCCCTAAGGAAGATGGTCTGCTTCCATAGGGCCTGCTCCTTCTTTCATTCGAGGTCCTTCCTTCTGTAAATCTAGGTGTGCTGTCTGCTGTAAAACAGGGTGCTGTCTGGATGATTCCATCCCTGCCATGCCAAACAGCAACTGGACCGCAGTCTTGCAGCTGCTAGAAGCTACACAAAGCACTCAACATTTTTTCTGCTCAACTGTCAATGATACAAGGACTCTGATAATCTTCGAGTGACCCAGCTTTGAATTGATGAGCTTGCCAGTACGACTGAACTGAAGGCAGATGTTTCCCTTCCTTGTAGGACTACAGGGAAAGATATCCCTGACTTAAGCCCCCAGAGTAATCAGGAAATTTAGTGAAAACAGACTGAAAAGAATCATAGAATCATAGAATACCAGGTTGGAAGGGATCATCTGGTCCAAGGATCATCTGGTCCAACCTTTCTTGGCAGAAGTACCGTCTAGACAAAATGGCCCAGCACCCTGTCCAGCTGAATCTTAAAAGCGCCCAGCATTGGGGAATCCACCACTTCCCTGGGGAGATTATTCCAGTGGCTGATTGTTCTCATTGTGAAAAATTTTCCTCCTGTGTCCAATCAGAATCTCCCCAGGAGTAACTTGTACCCATCACCCCTCATCTTTTCCATGTGACTCCTTGTAAAAAGGGAGTCTCCATCTTCTGTATAGCCACCCTTTCAATACTGGAACATAGTGATAAGGACTGCACCTGATGGGTGGGGGCAGATGGAGGAAGAAAGAGCAAAACAAATTGCCAAACTGACAAGGCAGAAGTACTTCCGTGGACTGGTGTTCAGGGAACACGTTCCCTGCCTTAATGTTTCACAAATGTTGAACTTCAAAAATGTCTGTCTGTAGTGTTCATTACATATTGTTACATGGAAAATAAATTTCAGAGAACATTTTCTCTAAATCTTCAAGTGTACAAGCATAGCTTCCGTATTGCAATCTCTATGGTCTTCAAAAATATTTATATTTAATTGAATTATCTGAAGTCCTAATCTTACTGTGTATTTTGCAAGAGGGAACATTCAGCAAGTGTTTGCAGAATCGTGCAAGAAAATACTGGAATTCAAGATAACTTTGTCTCTCTTAGATGTTTTGGCTTTTGGTGTTCTCTTTTCTTGGCAAAGTATCTACTTTTTCTTGGACAAGCCCTTTATTGGTATATTTCCCAAAGCAAAGGAGTTAATTAATTTCTTTCATATTCCAGTGAGTTTTTAAATTTTCATCCTTAATTCTGTATTTGTGGAAAAGTATAGTTATTTTGTTTATTTGGCTTTTGTTTCTCTTCTCAGTGTAATGCAGAAATGGACAAAAGAAAGGTGAACTAGATGAGAGAAACACAGAGACAATAAGAAATATTCCTGGTACATGGAATTTATGAGAGCCACGAGCCTCAGAAAATATACTTTTATAAAAAAGCTGCAGATATCCTACGGTTAAACATTTATTTGAAGTGAAAAGATCCCCAAAGTCTCTCTTCAGAAATGAACTTTTTTAGCATGACAGTAAAAACTTTGTTAAATTTAGAAAGATAAGGGGGCCCTACATTGATTTGCCTGACACTTAATTGAGTTGATTAAACTCAATTTAGTGCAGAAATGCACTTTTTGGGAAGACATCATGTTTTTGCTAGGTCGTCAATATTAACACCCAAGTATATTTTTACTGTGAAGGATAATATGTCATTGTGACTTTTTTGTGACCATTTTAATGGGACCATCAAAACATAAGTTTTGGTAACTGATAGGAAAAAGTAAGTGGAAGATATGATCAGCAGATGCCTAAATGGAACTACATAGAGTCTTCATTTCTATTGTCTGAATCTCTTTCCATATTTGATATTGGCAAATATATTACAACTATGTTGCCCAGTTAAAAAACAATGTCAAAAAAAGCCCTTGAAGGCTTACTTAAATAAAAATATGTGATGTAGATTTAGTAGAGTAGAAATCCAAGGTCTGTGTAATTTAGAACCTTGTGTAATTTTCCAGTTGTTAAATCACTTGTAGTTCTCCCTTGCAACAGTGACCTTGGTTAGATGTTGATATGGCAATGACTGTAGGTATAAAACATAATAAACTCTATGCCCCATCATTTCTATAAAATAAAATATTCACAATCTACACTGACTTCTATCATAAACACATTTTCCCAGCATTCATTACATTAATAATTCATCAATCAATTATATTTGCCATATGATCCAATACATCACTATTAATATGAGAAAGTAAATTACAAAGTAAATTACCGAGTAGAAGGCTGGATTTTTTTCAGACCTTTGAGAAGCCCACTTGCAGGTGCCAAATTCTTCTCTGTTTTATGCTCTTTGTTGATATATATTGAAGGGATTAGGAATCCCGTCTGTCATCTGGACAGTTTAACGGGTTCTCAGAAGTTGTGCAGTCAGATTCTTCTTTTCCTAAATGGCTTTTGTATTATTAACTAGAAACAAATTACAGGATTAACTGGTTTCCGAGCCAGTAACCCTCTGCACTTGAAAAGTGTGATAGCTCCCTCTTCACCTAATGAATAGAGGAGTCAAGTTGCGAAAACTAATAAGACACACTGCCATCATGGCAGCAAAGGCGCAAGCACTAGAAGTCTTCAGAAAAAGGCATGCTGAAGTAGCACTGTCAATAAAATGTCCACATAGATATATGTAAACCATACTGCCCGAGACCAAGTCCTGCTCCAAAAACTACTGTGGAAAATCAACCTACCAAACCTTGTTGTTCGACAGGTTTGAGCAAAAGCGAGCGAGGACACATACAGCTTTTCTGCTCCAGGGTGTAACAAGGTTATTAGCAGAGAGCGTTTCTCATAATCTCATCCATAGTTCTCTTCTCACAAGCACACTAAGGCTTTACATCACCTTGGTAACTGTACATCTTGGCGCAGGTATTTTAAAAACTATAAAGAAAATGGAAGTATGTCCTGCGCCTACAAAACTCCTGCCAAGTTGAACAGGTCCAGGATTCCACCCAAGGAGCTGATTTTCCAACATTGAATTAAATCCAGATTTCCACTTACAGGTTTTTTTTACAAATTTCAATGCTAGATTGTTGGAGCCTGGTACACATTACGATTTTTTTCCCTGAGAATTTACAGCTGCCATATCACTCAAAGGATGGAGAATGCAGTAGTCAGAGATAACCAGTTTGTATATCAAAAGAATAACAAAACAATATTTTGTTTTCCCATTCTGTAAAATGCATTAGTTAGTAGTCTGAATGCTATGAGGGTGGCGTTTTTTTTTTTAATTTGCATTTAACGGGGCAGTTTAGGGCATAGGGGTTTTCACATACTTGTTTCTTACTGGCAATGGTGTGTGAAGTAGCTGCTTTTTCCCTGTGTGACTTTTCTGATCTGTACAACTTGAGACATTCCTAGTTTTTAAAAAGATAAAGCTGGAAAAAAATAGCTATTTTTCAGATGTTTTCTGCCAGCCTTTCCTCTCTTGAATATAACCTCTGGCATAGAACTAAATAGTGGCAAGTCTCAGACCTCTTTTAAAAAACGTCTTGCTAAAATTAGCCTTATTTCAAGGGTGCGAAGGAGAACAGGATGAAGGCTCCTATTCAGCAGAAGAAGTCATAACATATGCATCAGAGTATTGTTGGGAGGGAGTACACCAAAGTCTCTTCCAAGCTGTATTTTTTTTTACAAAAAGCCATATGTTAAGCAGCATTAAGAGTAGAAAACATGTTTCTGTAATTGTTGCTGGATGATACATTTGTATAAGGCAGCTGCAAGTCTTCCCTCCTCTGAACAATCCCACACCCTCATTCACCCTAAACTTCTCTTTCCCTGTTAATGGAAGATACTGTTTCTTGAATAAGACTCTAATTCTGCAATACTCACTCAGACTCAAGGGGCTTTAAATGGGAGGTTTAAAGTGTGTTAGCCTTTCCAGGGGGCGTGCAGCACCTTACAAGACTGAATACCGAATAAGAGGTGCTTTTTCTTCTCTTGAATAATTTTGTGATTAGTATGTCTACTCCATGAATGAAAAGTTCTGAGTGGTAGCTTCAGTATTATGACACATACAGTATTTGACAACTGTACCTTTTTACTAGAAGGTTTTACCTAATACCTCTTACAGCGAGTGCTCAGTGATTGAACCTCATTCTTCAGTCTTTGCAGAACAACAATGAACTTCTCTTTGTATCCTTATAACATGGGAGATGGTGGGGGGGGCGCAGGCAGCACTCATAACTGTTTTGCTTCTGTTGTCACTCCAACACTCTTTCCTCTCAAAGAAGAAGAAAGAAGAAAACAAAGGAGAAACAGAATTTATTTTCATTAATTCTTAACTTGCAACAAATCATTTCATGCCACACTCACACCACACCACTTTAGGCCCAGGACTTAAGGGGGAGAGTTGGAAAGCTCCACAAGTACTCAATGCAGGCTGGAGGATCCATTCAGCGCATCCAAATTACCCTGCTGCTCTGACAGATGCTCTGGAGGAGCCAAGAGAGGAAGACTAGCTAAGTTAGAAACCTGTAGTTCTACAATGTGAATGTCTCATGTACTGTCCCCTGTAGCTTAAAAGAGGAATAACATCCATACACTTGTGACACTGCTAAATCACACTCCTATGAAAGTATTCTGATAACAAGCTAGGCAAGACTCGGCATCAAATTCAGTGGGAAGCTACTCTTGCAAACTGGAGTGACAGTGACAGTCTGAGCCACTTTTGGATGACCTTCACCACTTTCAGATTTCTCCAAGAGGAGCTGGCTCCCACATTGCGCTGCCAGATCCACCCCCACCCCCATATGTGAGCACCAGTCCCTGTGGACAAGAAGACTGACACAGCTTGTAGAGGCTAACTATTAAAGTGCAGTAACACTTCTGGCTTCTATACCGGGCATGGGAAAGTCCACACTGAATAGACTGATGTGTTGGAAGTGTGCCTAGCAATACAGAAAGTCTTAAATTTCTGTTAGCTTTTTTATTCTATTCTATTTTTTAGCATTCTTGATTTTTTGGCAAATTTCTATGTACTCTGATGGTAGACTTTTCCCACAAAACCGGAGAGTTATTAAAAGTGTAATGGACAGGAACTTTACCTGGTCTGATTTTCAAAGGCAGTCGGTTTTCCTCACTAACATCTCAAGGCAGTGAATGTGGTAGTGGGGTTTATGGAGGGGGGGTGGTGTGTGAGAGAGAGAAGAAAGGGTACAGCTCTGAAAGATAATTTGGTTCCCAGAAGTTTTGGCCGCTGAGTAGAGGAAGCAAGAGCCTCACCTGAACAACAAGCTGCAATGCGAGCACAACTTCTGCTAGAGACCAGAGAATCTGCACACAAGAGATGATATAAATGTTTTCGAAGCAGGAAAAGCCACGCTTCATACCCACTTCTTACAGAAATACAAGTATAATTAATCATCTACTGTGAACTTAAAGGCTTACTGCAAATTTACACCCAGAGAGTTGGCTGCTGTCCAGGCGTCACAAGACAAGAAAGCACTGATCTAGTGGGGTGGGTAAACAGCTGGCACTTGGCAAGAAAATTTTGCCAAATTCTTGGATGCAAATCTTTTTGGTGCTGGCATAATGCCTCCTTTCCACTGACAGTGAATGGTCAAATTCAAATTTACGCATTTCAGTGTTAGAAGTTATAGACAGTTTGGTATGGGACAGATTATTGACTACCACTAAGAATAAGTGTTTGGAATTTACCTGTTCAGTACACTCCTGAACCTGAGAGAGTTCAAAATATAGCTTGATGCTATTTGGTAAGAAGTTACTAGAAGACACATAGCTACAAAAACGTCTTCCCTACCACTGAACCTCCTGAATGTGGAGGAGGTGGAACGACAGCGGCAATACAGAAGCATCACACTAGATGCCCAAGGTTATAAATGTACAACCTGAAACAGAATTACTCTGTGCTCTGAGATGACCATGAAGAAATCCCAGTTTATGGCTTTTTAATACAAGGCTATCAATGTTACTCTCCTGCAAAATAGCACATTTGTGTCAATTTCTATGAATGTTAATAAACTTTTATAGCATCTTACACACTACTGAGTACCATAGAATCCTGAGGGCATTTGTCTGGGTACTCACCATATTTCTGCATCTGAGTCCCATTGACATTCACATCTGGCATTGACATCACATTCATTCACATCTGTCCCATTGACATTCCCTCTGTTCACTGGCACAGCCAGATGCCATCTTCTTTTCATTTTTTTTATTTGTTTCTGCCTCTCACCACTGTCTCACATATTGTGGGTGTGGGCTCTTTTTCTTATTATCCATTTCTGAGAGCACTAGTCCCCGTAGGACCAGTGACTTTTCAGATTCTCCAGTACCTGAGGTTCACCGTTTCCTAGAGCTAAAATCCTGGAGGATTCAGGATTTACAGTTCAACTATTTAGTGGTACTTAACAGTTGCAGTAGATAAATACAACCTTCAGGGTTCCAAAGCTAACCAGTCCTTACTTCAGGTAGCATCAGGGGTCTGTAGATAAAGAACACACCACCGTCTGTATTTCCTGCTTCTCCTTCCTCACCACAGCTGAGCACTCTTTCGCCTCCAATAATAACATTCCTCAGAGCAATCCGCGATTTCTCTTCCTGAACACAGTTACTTTTTAAAACCCAACAATATACTTTCTCTTTCTTTCACTCTCTACTGCAGCTACTTTCCCTTCCACTTGGGTGGTGCCAGAGTTAAAACTTAATGGCTCCACTATGAAATCCTGCTTCTTTTTCGCTTGCCACTTGTAATGTTTTCCTACCAAATTTCTGAAGTTCTGTCATACTGAAAGTTCAGTATTAACAGTTTGAACTCTTCTTCCATTATTTTAGCACGGACTCACAATTTCTCCCTCTAAGAAATCTTGTCTGAATCTAGGCTTCAATTATTCCCTTGTCTTAAGGTCTTCCTGCTTGAATAAAAGACATAAATAGTCAACTACCCTCCATTTTTCATACTTCCATGAGCCAGTAGTTTATAATATGTGAGAAGTTTCCTGCAAATCTGAAATTGCATGTAAAATGATTAAATCAGCTTCCTTAAACTGTTGTTCAGACACAAAAAAAGTTAATGCAATCCTGGTTTGAATTCCATGTAAAAATATATGAAATATTAGTGTCCTGTACAAGGCCCTGGTGACCTCCTATATGAAATGGTCTCCAATTTTATTCATCCTTATTCAAGAAATAGGAACTAACCTTGAATGGATGCAAGAAAAGGCTACCAGCTTCATCAGGGATATGAAGAATTTAGCACTCAAGAGAAGACTGAAAACTCTTCACTTATTGAGCCAGGCAAAACGGATGTGGAGACAGGATATGATTATTTCCTGCAAACATATTTGAGGAGGAAAGGGAGGGAGAAAGTTATTCAAACTAGAGGATAGCATTAGTACTCAAAACAAAAAAACAAGGCATAAGTTGTCTGTGGATTCACCCGAGGTTGAACAGGAATGTCTCCAAACATCAGAGCAGTGAGGTTCTGAAATACTCTTCCAGAGGGACAACTCAGAGCTTTTGTGCTCCGGTGACCAAAAACCTGCTTATACGAATCCGGTTGCGGGCAGTTGTTGTGTTGTATCATGTAGCCTGAAGTATCTATCTTGAATGCAGTTTCTCAGTTTTATGAAAATTGCATAAATTCAGGATTTCCTAGGGAAAGAAGTCAGAAATTATGAGAAGAGGGTTGTACCTTTTCATGACCTGTACACCTGCAGACATTTACTAGTGGTATCACAATAGCTGTCTGACTACAAACTACACTTTAGCTGCTGCCATTAGCTTTTGCTCTAGAAATCTGTTATTTTTAAACAAACTGGATACCACAAAGCTTGGGACTGGAAGGCCTTCAACACCGGGATTAACAGGTCATGCTCAATATTAGTTCTGACAGTGAGCAGTGATGAATCCAATTACAGTGCAAAGAATTGCTCTTAGACCAGTACAGCCAGTGTCCAATAGTCACTTGCAAGGGTGATAAGTTCTATGTCTTAAATAGCATTTAGAGCCAAGCTGCTAATCCAAATAGTTACAGTGTTGTTATAACTAGTTTAGTTTTGTTCTGCTTTGGATGTCTTGCTTCTTCGGGTAGTACTAACACAATCCCTTTTTCTTGCACTATTTCTATTGGGAAATAAATCCAATCCATGTGTGCTCATTCTTATAAAAAGCATACATAAAAAATAAAAATACGAATTGTCTCTAAATCCTTGTGCTCAGGCCTAATGTTTCCCAGGCAATGTTACAAACATAGACAGCGCTCTCCAAAACTACTTTAGTAATTAAAAATATACCCACCCTTTCAGAAAGACAAAGGACAGAAGGGGACCTTCTGGATCATCATATTTAGTCCACAGCTATTGTGAACTACTCCATTATATGATCTTCTTCATAAATTCAGCTAGCTCCATTTTAGGACCAGTTACTTATTTCCCCCCTCCACCCCACTCCTACAAAGAATTAGATACTGACTCATATGTCCCAGACAAAATGTATTCATGGCCGCCTTGTGCCAATATCTTCTTCTGCCAATCTAAACAGTTCCTCTCTCTCCCCGAAACTTACCCTTTGAAATATATGCTGCAATCATATCTCCCATCAGCCTTCAATTTGCCAGGATAAAAACTCTCTTTCGGGAGTGTTTACACTGCAGATTGCAGTACAGCATATATACTTCACAAGGCAGCATTTGATGAGGGCAATCTTCCTGTGGCAGCTGGCAGCCCTCTGTGGTCTCTGAGTAGATTTCTCCTTGCAGTTTCCATATATTTAGTATGCTTACTATATTGTGTCTTGTCCATCAGCATTTCAACAAATGTAAAGATCAGACACAGAATAAGAAATTATAATGCAAACATAGACGTACACAAATGCATAATTCAAATATCGATACATTTTTGTGTTTCTGTGCAAGTATAGTCCACTAACCAATTAAGGGGGCTAAAACAGTGATTTGATTGCTATGTGCAGGAAGATTCATATAACATATTGCAACTAATTTAGGTACTAAACCAAGCAAACTTAATTTGGAAGATTAGAAAGTCAGTGTTGAGAAAGTTAACAATCTCAGCTTTTGTGGCTGCAATGCTGAGGAGGCTTTTCCACATTTGCATTTAAAGCCAAAATTCAATGTGTTCTTCCCTGCGTTAAGTGGCTACAGTTGTGAAGCAGCTCTGAGGGATGCATTCTTCCCCTGAGTTCTACAGAGGTCCTCACAAATGTGAAAACACATCAGTAAAGAATGTGCATCTGTTTGTACTGCTGTGATAGGAAATGTTCCAAATTAAGCCTTTCCCTCTGTTATTCGAATCACTGGACACGTTACCTTTAACATTAGTACAACATAAGTGACAGAACAAATCTTGTAACGCTACCAGAATCACGTCCTCTACCTTTTCAGAGCTTGCAACTCTGAACTCAGATGAGCTTCTTCCACCCCCAAACGCAGTTTGCATCCAACAAAACATTTGACTAGAATAAGCTTATTTGGTTAAAACAAGCACCCCAACTTCTCCCTAGAGTCTCAGGTCTTATATTTGTTTCAGAGGCCAGTAGAAACTTGGGCGTTCATGGGAGTTACCAGATTCAAGCCCCGGAGAAGATGCAGCTCCTCCAGTTTCTCAGTGTTCTCTCATATTGATTAATGAATTTAATAAGTATTGATTAAAGACAGATTTCCCTCAGCATAAAGAATGGCATTAGTTCCCCTCATCCTGAAGGATAATAGTTATACATGTGGGTGGTTAAAGGGGATAAAGTACAAGTATTGATGCCATCAGAAAAACAAATTCTTCCATCGCTTGTTGCTCAGTTAAGCTCACCACATTTTAGGTATCAAAAGAAGAAAAGAATAATAGTGCATGAATCATACTTGCTATTCAAGAAAATGAATAGCAGCGTGAAGAAAGGTGGTGCATACAAATCCATCATATGAATAATACCCTAGATTTACTACCAGCTTTCCTCTGATGGGTTCAAAGAATTTTGCAGGATACATTTTCAATGATCATGTCATCTCTCACTGATGAATAGTAACCACAGGAGTGGAACAATTCAACCATTTTGTTGGTGCCTGCTAATACATCGTTCAGAAGAGGATGTGAACAAAAAGGTCAAAAGCAAAACCCAGTGGCAGTTGTAGGAAGTTATCTAGGTGATATTTTTCTTTGAAGAAACATCTTCAAAAGAGCAACCGTTTCAAAATATGAAGAGAAATCATGTGCAATATCAAAAACATGTTGCATTCTTCCTTACCACTTAAAAACTTAGCTTTGTCTCATCAAAAAGTAGCTGTAAACACATTGTTCTTTTCGTCAGCTTCAGAGTACATGTATACCTATATATAAAGTATACACATCCAAACACAGATGAGTAAAGACATACACGACGTACCTAGTCATAGAATCTGTGGCATCTCTGTAGTCAATTACAAGCCCCAGTTGTAAACATTATTTCCCCTGGGGAATATTTCAGTAATTAATGAATGCTGCTGTTGTGCGGAGATGGAGCAGAGTGTGCTGACATTATGGTTTCCCCAGTGGTATAACTGGGACTGAATGATTCAACTTCCTTCCCACCATGCTAGGCAGAGCTGAACTTAAAAATGTGTCAGTATATATTTATACTCCTTCTTTTCCAAGGGCAGAAGGGCTGTTTAAGTCTTCCACATCTGGCTGCTCTCTCCCACCCTTTTCCTGTGGGAAGTTCTTCTCTCACATCTTCGGCCACAGAGAAGGGGAAGAATAGCTGTGTGGGGGACTACACAGCAACCCAAAGGTCAGTGGAATCTTCCTGGGAAAGCTGATTAAAAGTATCGCTTTACTCTGAAAAGTGATTTTGTAAAAATTTTGGCCGGTTCTCTGAGCGACAGAGACATGCTGAAACACAGGAGCTGATTTAGGAAAGCTGGAGGTTCTGGTAGGTAGGAGCTCTAGATACAGTGTAAAACTGCAGAACTAAAACTAGTATGTCTGGTGAAAGTCAAAGTCATAGATTATTAATTAATTAAGACCAATGCCATTGATGTAGAATTGTCTTTGGCATTAAAACTAACTATCTGACTGAAACATGTGGGATAACTCCTGTTTCTCACAATGTGTCTATGCTGCATAACTGGCATACAGTGCAGAAGAGCCTGACCAAACTCTAAGAGATCCAAGTTTGCATGTCAGGAAAAATCTAACAGCAGTGACACAAAGCTCTACGTGAACAGTTATCAGAATCCATAATCAAAGACTTGCTTGTTAAAAGACAACCTGAGTATCTTTACATAGAGGTTCATTCTCAAGTGTGAACTTTTTTTCAGGAATCCCGGAAGCTCAGTGAGATAGCATCTGTATCTGGTTATCTGAGCTTCATAAATCACAGACAAGATACTTTCTCCCCCTCTAAACTGAAAGTTTGGACTCTTCAAGACAGCTAGGTGTCTGAGGACATTAGGTCAAACAGTCCATGGGCTCTGCTGATGCTGGGAAAGAGGAAAAGTTTATGGTTCAGAAGCTATTCTGAGCTTGCAGAACTGCTAATGATAACGGTACCCCAACAGCATCACTTTGGCAGTACTGTATTTAGAAAGAAGTTCCAGTTTAAGCCTTAGCAGTTCACCTCTGCTGGAAAACCTTATTGTTCTTTTTGCTGCTCCCCATACCAGCCAAACCTCCACTGGCAGATGCTGCTTTTGTGCAGAACTCCATCGAGTAATGCATATAATGCATATATGCATAAATAATACCTACAATTTCTGAACTCAACAAGCCCCTCTACACAGATCAGACTGCAAAACCTGCACCTATTTCATGTCTTAAAAAGACTCAAAAAACAAAATCACAACCCCATCCTAATTGAAGAGATTACCTCCTCCACCTATTTCAGACAAATTAAGGTGTCAATTTGACGCACTGCCCATGTGGAAAAGTAGAAGAGATGAAAAGAAGCCAACCCTCACAATCCCATAGAGCACATTTCATTCTTTAAATGTGCCAAAACTCATGTCGTCTGGTTCAGCTTCAGCAAGTCACCTAATATATCTTACTGAGGCAGCTCATGTGATTCATTATGGCTAATCAAACCTTAAGTACTTAGGCAAATTCTGACTGCAGAAGAGAATACGTTGAGGCTGTGAACAGCGCCTGTGTACAGGACACTGAAAAGCGGTGGTTAATATGTAAGCAATCTGCTGATAACTGTAACAAAAAGCATGTTTTCTTTGCTGGTGAGGCTCGGCATGTTTCTTGGCATGTGCGCCTTCCACTTTTAGAAGTTTCATTGACACGGCCTCGGTTGCTCAACAGCTGAGACTTGCCATAGGTTGCTAGAGGTACTTGTTGGTTACCTCAGCGTTGCTCACTGGAAAACAGAAGGTGATTGCAGCTCTCCTGCCACTCCCCCTCACACTCCCCTCGGTACACCCCCTTCAAGTCTCGAATGGCAGCCCTGCTTTACGTAGCTGAAGATCAAATCCTGCCAAAACTTTTTTCCTACTGTTATGGAAAAGCAATAATTCATTTCTGACTCTACATAGCCAAGATCTCTAAAGAAAATAAACCTCCAAACTGTTGCAAAGACTTTCCAGTGTTCATGTAAATATGCTTTTAAATCTTCATACCTTTTTTTTCTGCAACTGCGTAATGAATTATTTACAGAGATACACTACTTTTCTGTGATTTATTTAAATGTTCTTTTGTTGTTGTTCAATCTAATAAAACACAGTGCTTTTTATTTATTAACACAGATTAAAAATACTTCTTGGCTTTATTTTTTTCCTTTGCAAACTTTTTTCATTCTGTGTTTGTATTTGAAAAGTTTAAAGGACAATCTGTCCTGCATAATAAAAGCTCTTATTTATCTAGTGGCTAAATGTATTCCAGGCAGCCAAAACGTGAAGCTTCTGTTCTGCCAAGTAATTCTGTCATGACCTGCTGGGTATTAACCTGTTTGCAAGGAAGAGTGCCTTCATTTTTATGGCATTTGTATTCCTCACAGAATCACTCACTGTGAATAACATTTCCATGGATTAGGTGAAGAAGGGGGAGGAGGCTACAGACCAGCCTCTTCCCCCCCAAATCACCAGCCAGCACAGCTCACAAGGACATTAAAAGCTCTACCAAGTACCTTCCTTCAGAAAAAATTTCCCTGAAAACATTATTAATGGAATTAATGTACCTACCCCCATAACTAAGTACTCGGAAGCAAACTTGATTTTATAAGGTGTGATACCTTTGGTGGGAATATTGGGTTGGTTAGAGAAATATATTCTTTCTCTGTCTTTTCCCTCTTTGCCAGCCTGCCTCTCTGCTTTTTTGAGCCTTTTTGTATAATGCATTAATGACCTTTGAGGCTGGGCTAGTATCCTATATTCTGTTATACACATCAGTTACAATCAGTATTGTGAACTGTATCTAAAAGCGTATCACACTGCAAAAATCAGGAGAGTTGTTTAAAAGTCATCAGGTTTTTATGTTGTTTATCTTCAGAGCCTTCTTTTCTGAGCCTCACTTGGACCAAGATGTATGTTTTCCAGGTTTTTCTTTACAAAGAGATTTTCTCCCATACTTAGACTCAAGATGTGGAAGAAAGCATGTTAAGACTTACGATGAGATTGTAGAAATCAGCAGTACGGGTGCCTGTTAAGATGGCACAGCTCTCAAAATCTCACATATACAGAGCAGTCTGAAATTCAGAGGAAAAGAGGGGGATATCTCTATATACATCACCACTATATGATTAATTTCTTCTCCAGGTATATGTACCACCACATACACAGATAACCAACCTATTCATTCTCACTGACTGGCCATTATTTTTTTATACTTTTATCTAGTTATTTGATTTGGTGAAAACCATCTAATAGCAGCAGACTAACCCACTAAGACTGAACACTGGGAAAATGAGGCTACTTTAATTAAATATTTAAATGGAAAATCGCATGTTTAAACTTCAAGACTTCGAGTTTACATGTGTTCATTAAGTATAGTAATACTTATCTCCAACATTTCTTTCTGTCAATGCATCCCACAGGACAATCAATACTTGGAACAGAAACAAAAAAACAACCTAGTGAAAAACAGAATGGTGAAAGGAATACATTAGCAGGGGAAAAGACTATAATTTAGAGTGAGAACCCAGTCCTACATTTCTATTGCATCACTCAAGTAGAAGACTGAAGAGTGGGGGTTTTTCCCCTCTCATTTTTTAGAGGATGAGCCATTACATTTTTACCTTTGTTTTGTACATGTGATAAAAATCTCACTGCTTTTATCAGCTAAAAATGGAATGGAGAATGGTCATTTTGCATTTGTGCAGTAATAGCACATACAGTGCAGCAATTATAAGATGGGTAACTGCTAATTTCACAAAACTAATTTTGTATCACAGATTTGGTGAGACTAATTTCTTCTGTTGGGCTTTAGCATCTAATTTCTGACATGTAATATAGTATAATCACACAGCGAATTTAGTGCAACTTTCATATTTACAAATGCAGTTAATCTGAAAGTACCCTTCGATAGTATTCAGAAGATTTTATGCATCACACGCATCATTTATTGATACGGATTAGAACATTTAGTCAAAACTGTTGTCCTGCACACATGGCAAGGGCAACAGCAAATAACTTCTGATTGCCAATGTTTTGGTTGGATAGGCTTCCCATTAGTAACATAATTTCTCTGATTAATCTTCACTATACTGCTTACGTTAACGATGTAGCTATTTCTTAGGCTGATGACACTCCCTACTATACCTGAAATGTCCAGAAAAGGGAAGATGAGAAATTCTATTGAGAATTTAGAAGCAAAAGTAGTCCAACCACATGGGAATACAACACGAGTGTTTAAGAGGATGGTCCATGATTTATTCTTCTGCAGACAAACAGAAAACTGTTCATTCCTCTGAGCCACTTACATAGTGCTAAGTCACTAAACAGTCATTCCCCAAATATGTTTCTGCTCTTTTTATTTTGTTAGATTGACCCCCTGCACGGTCATGTGAAGTAAGAGACTCCCAGCATAAGTGATGAATCAGATATATAGATGCTTGGCTTCTTTCAGATTTGCAGTTCTGAAAGAGTTTCCCTGTGGAAGGAGAAGGACAAAACCTAGCCAGGTTAAAGATGGAATTTGATCTACTTGTGAAAGGAGCTTTACAATGTCCTAGTCTCAACATGGACAATAAATGTACTTTTGGGTATTTCCATACAGCAGTCCAGGCAACATGTAAAAGCATAGTGATGGCAACAGGGATCTCATTCACCTGGACTCATTCTTGTCTGTTTACCTGTAGTCATGGACTGGGCATGAAGCTTCTTGCTGATTCCAAACACGCCCAGGAAGCTTTGGTAAATTAAAAAAAAATTCTTGGACATGTTTTTAGTCATCACTGAGCTCCATGAGTCTACTAGTTTCTGATCTAGCTGGTTTAAAATTGAATTTTGAGTATGTTTGTGAGGCTGGAATTACTGCCATTTGCTTTTGAATCAGCAATAAATTGAAGGCTGACAATCTGAGTTTGAGCCCCTCAAAGTGTGAACCATTCCAAAAGCAGGCACTTCACCTTGGCTGCACAGTCAAAGGACTTTCCACTGAAGCAAAGGAAAGCCGCAGCTGTGCAGGACAGCCAGACCTCCCAGAAACATGCCTGCTGAGCTCTGTGACACTGCTGCTTTTTAAAAAAGGCAGTTACAGATCTGTCAACATTTCAAAGCCACCACAGCAACTGAGAGAGCAGGGTGAAGCCATTTCAGTTGTTAACAGAGCAACGTAGTATAATTAGGGCTGAGATAATATCTGCCCATTTCTCCTGTTTTAGGTGGCGGCATTTCAAAACCCCATTTATACTGGATGTAAATATCTAAATTCACACTTTACAGCCAGTATTGATGGAGGAAGAGACACACATACACATGACCGCTTCAAGTAGCATTTCACAGAAGAAAAAAGAAAGTCCTTTGGTCTAACAGCTGAAATTTACACTATTAAATATTAATTACTCAACTGTAAGGAATATTGGTCTTCATCATGGAAAGAACAATATTTAAGACAGACAACTCCTTGCCTGAAGAGCAAATGGTATTCAGACCCAAAAAATGAAACAGAAGGGAATATATTCAATCTGCAAGTATTCTACAAAAAAAAAAAATAGAGATCTAGGGATGCTGAGGGTGAACCAAGTCTTCACGGGCTTTGCCTGGATCCTGGACAGAACATGGCATTAGCCTCTTCAGGAAAGCCTATGGATGTGAAGCAGGTAGAAGCACTGTAGGGTTGGTATAAAATCCTTATGGAAATGCATTAGCTTTACTTTTGCTGAAACGCAAGCTAAGTAACTGGCTTGAACCGATGACAGTTGGAGATGATGTGTGATCACTCGTCTTTTTCAAAATTACCTGAAGCAAATTTTAAGGCTTGTTCACAGCAATTTACGTAAGAGTTTACCCCAGCAGTGAAATGTTAGTTACACGTGATCCACTGATAGCACAAGGTTTCATAATACAAAATTTGTTGGAAAGTTGTGATCTAAGCAAAAAAGTTAGATTTAAAGATGTCACATAAAAATCCAAAGGCTTTTTTTCGCAAGTCAGATGTGTTGTTAGTTCTGGTGTCCACGGCAAAACTTCTGTTTTCTTAAAGACTACAGTAGGGATACATGTTTGTGTTTATATGTATATATAGTGTATGTATGCGTGTATACGTGCAGACACATGCCATATTCGTGTAAATGTATATATAATGTACATCTGCACGTATATATGCACGCACACACCCCATATTCAGTGACAGATTATCACCAAAAAGAGATAAGCAGATCCACAGCCAAAATTTTTAAGGGTATTCCCAACGATCTGACGCCTCCAAATTATAGTGTTGAAAGGACTTATGCAAGTAGAATATATGCAGGGAAAAAGAGATGATGATTGTAAGATTTATTCTGGCTATTCTTAATGTCAGTTATTCTTAGCATTAGTTATTCTTAGCCTAAGACTATTCTTAGCCCTAAAATGAGGGTTTTTTAAGATATCTGGCCCAGGGGAACGATCTGAATTAACTCAGGCTGCAGGAGAGGGAGGCACAAAACCTCTCCAACCTGCGGACAGGCCCAACTGCCAAGTCCCAGGCTCCTCGAACGAATGCGACAAGGCTGGCAGGGAGAGGCAATTTATGGAGCTGAGCGCCTGAAGCTGAGGGGAGGGGAGGAGGAGAGGGCGGGAAGGGGGTTAGCCGGCCCCGCTCTCCTGGGGGGGAAGGCCGGCCATGGGGGCTTCCTGAGGGGTGGAGCGCCTCGCCTGAGAGAAACCCGCCGCCGCCACCGAACCTACCCG
>VYZM01001990.1:423496-439452 GCA_013398915.1 Dromas ardeola | reverse complement strand
CGTAAGTCTGTGTGTGGGGGTGTCCTTCTCCCGCCTTTCGGGACCGGGTGGGCGAGGGGTTGTGGGGAAGATACTCTACCGGGGCTTCCCGCCTGGCTGGGACCCCCCGTGAGGGAAATGGCGGCGGCTGCCCCCGTCGCCGTCCCCTCCGGCTGCCTTAAAGGTTTTGAAGTGAAGCTGCTCTCCCCGGGTTCCCGCCAAACTCCCTCAAGCACCGACTTTCCCCGAAGGTGCCACCCGTGCGGGTTTTTGACTGGATTTTAAAGGGTGCAGTGGCCTTTTGAGAAGCTGAGGGGATCGCCCTTCAGCGGTCCCTAGCTGTGGTAAAGCAAGTTGAGGAAGCGTAAGATTCTCCTTCCCTTCTGCCGACTTTGCATGTTTAAATATAGAAATGTGTTGGATGTATATGTCATCCGGCGTGTAATGCTACCGGCAGCTGGGGAAAGCTAGCCCAATAAAATAATACTTAAAATGTATATGTATCTGAAGCGGGAGAACAAAATCCTTAATTTTAAAATATTGGTTATCACCATGATGCCATTTGGATGACAGAGTGCTGTGGTTCTGCCGCAAGTCTGGGTGAACTCCACTAAAACGGCTGAAATAAATCAGGGTTTTTCTGGGGGTGTGTGTCTGTGTGTGTGTAATATCACACCCCTTGGTTCCGACAGTGAGTGTAGTTTCTGCAGGTTGTTATGCCAGTGTTTCAACACATCATTCCGGCAAAAGGAACTTACCTGTGAAAGGGATAGAAGTTTCCTCAAGTTTGGCCCCAGCTGTGAAAGGAACTCCTTCAAGCCCGCCCTCTGCTTCAAGCATATTAATACCTAACGCGTATTTATTTTAAAAGCTTTCAAACATTGCTCATTGTATTCTTCCTAATTGAAACCAAAACAAACACATTGGGAGGCATTCAGATGTTTCAGAGATGGGGAATGTAAGGCAAGGGATCATGGCATATAGAACTCGTGTATATATTGAAACAAGACGATGGTGGTTTGTTTATGTTAGAAAGACGAAATAAATTCTATTAAAAGTTCATGTAGACACTGTGCAGATTCAGTACACAGTGGATCTTGGATTAGAATTTGGATTACACAGTGTAGAAAATGTTTTGAGTTCTGGTCTGTGTTACCTAATGACATTAAAACATTGACAGTAAAAATAGGCATCAGGTCTATACAAAACTCAAACTTGTTTTCATTGACATCCGTAAAGTACTATATAGTCAGTCAGAAAAAGACATGGTGCCTGCCAAACTCCTGTAAGCAGATGCCCATTGCTCCTGTTGATTACATTTGACGGTACCCCTGTCCACGCAATTCTTCTAAACCCCACTGGGCTCTGATGCAAATTGGGACAGGAATAAAACAACCCCACAGAGACATAAGTAGCCATAATTGTATCTTTTGAAAGGTGCAGTGACTTTTTGTGTGAATGCTGTACACTTTTAGTCTTTTGCCACCTGTTGTGATGAAGATTATCCATGCATGGGGTAATCTTCTGTCTAACTGCTCTTACTAAAATACAACTTTTGATTCTTCAGACTTGGATGAAGGCTGGCATTTCATGAAGTTTTAATGCAACAAAGTTTTGATGCCAGTGCTCACTATGTGGCTACTGTGTATATGCATAAATGGTCTAACCAATATTCTTGACCTCAATAAAAATGTACTTGACAAGATGCTTGAATATGTAGCTACTTCTATCTTTGTACACATTTATGGATTAAGTCAAAATCAGTTGCCATTTTCTCAATAAATTCATGTTTTCATACCTCTCGGTATATAATTCTAACTTTTTTTAAGCTTAAGATTCTAGTTAACAAGGTACTTAAGGATGACAATGAATTTGGAGCCAATGTTTTAAGTTATTGATGCCATTTATTAGCTGCTTTATGGGGATGTTTGCTATATGAATATATTGGCATAATAAGTGGCAGTGAGTACAAAAAGGCAGGTAAGATAAAAGGAGAATAATAATTTAAACACTTTTAAAGCTTACTTTTTCACTTTATAAGTGTTTTGGTAACAATGTATTTTGAAGGAGGAGGCTTCTGTTTGTAAATCAGTGGTTGCAGATGGCTGTTACAGTGACTAAAACCAGACAGAACTCCTGGGTAAGTATGTTGAATGCAAGATTCCAGTAGCTTAGAATTCCTCTAGGTGGAGATAATTGCAAAAAACCCATGTATCTTAAGTAAAAAGATGTGAAACTTAATTTTACAAGCGTAGGGACCAGAAATCAAGCAGAGATTAACTCTGCAGCTGTGGGAAAAAACCACACATCAGCTTAAGTCAATGTGTTCTTTTGCTTGCTTGAAAATGCACATTGCTTCTGTCTTTCAGCTTGTATGCACTGCAGAGTAACTGAGAAAAGCTGTGACATGCATTCATTGCAAAATGAAATATACTGAACGGTGCTGTGAAGATTTAGTTCATCCTTTTGTGCCTTGGAGATTTTTGTTCATTTTGCAGTGGACTTATTTTTAAGACAGAGGCAAACAAAGGGGAAAGACTGCAAATGATAAAAAAGAGCTTAAGCTAAATCTCATTCCCTAAGTTGTCATAGAGGTTGTAAGATGATAATGTTTTCTCAGCTTTACTCATATAGCTTCTGATAATCTTCACCCATCTTGGTTCTGTAGATATTTTGACATCTGTCTATCATGATACAGGTATCATATCACAAAAAAAACCACGACAAAACATGGCATGTTTTCCTGGTTTGCGTGCTGTTCCATTTTTAATCAGAATTCTCCCCAGCTCATCGGATGACATACTTCATGGTAGAACCCTTTAGGGAATCTTTCATTTACGTGGGCAATATTAGGTAGGGCATTAGCTTAAAATATAGTACGCATGGTAGGCTACCGCTCCTGTCTTTGACTTGTTGTTCTTTTCTGATACTGGAATGAGCAACTTTCTGCCATTTCTTTTCCCTTCTTCCCTCAGGTACTTCCCAGGCAGGTAGGGATCTATTAATGCCATGTAGCCAAAGATACAGAAAACAGTTAGCAATGACATTTGTATGCGTTTTTGACTTTAAAGCAGAACTTCATGTATTCACATTAACTTTTTACATAGTAAGACATCGAAAATTATTTTATATGCCGCTGAAATTATTAAAAAGTATATAAAATACTTGGAGTCATGTTTCTGTGTCTTAAAAGTTTTCATGTATCTGCAAGTGCTCACCTTTTCTGTTTATCACATTGCCTTCGGTCCCTCAGTGTTACAATACAATTCTGATCCTCAGTCTTGTCGATTCTTCAACCTGTGCATTGTCCAGTTGGAGTAAGAATCATCCTCATTCCACTGGTTTAGTAGCTAAACAATTTAGTATTGGTAAGTCAAGTGATGGCGCTGTTGGAAGCAAATGGTTGAGCTTTCAGAAAATGATGAACATGTTCTCCTCTGCTGGGAAAAGCATTTGTGTAAGTGATTTGCCACTACAACTCCAGTGAGAGTTATAAAGGTTACTAGTAAAAGTGGCTTCTGGGATTCCTAAGTTTAGTCACTGCTGACAGTCATCCAAGATCCACAATTTTATCTTGCCTGATCTCAAAATTGTAATTCATCTGAGTGGACATACTCCAAGGGGAAGATCATTATGAAATGCACTGAACATTGTTGTTGTCTTCACGAGTTCCTGCATAGAATTGCATATGTGTGGAATGAGAGATTTCTGAATGTACGTAGGATACCGATGGGGAAATGTATTGCATGTACTTGACCGCAGAACAAGCAGTTAGCTCAGGACATCTTGCTTTACACAGCTGGAGAAGAAACGCACCGTTACCTTGAATAAAGCATTCTGCTAGTGAGATGATTGTTGCAGCTCTCGTAATGTTGAGATATGATCTACAGAAACTTTGCATGTGGATATCCTTTAGTTCCATCAGTCTCACTTGACCATGAGCCCCCATAGAAATGAGGGTGGGCAGGTTGTGACAGTCCAAAAAGTTGATAGTGTAATGGCTGGTGTTGGGTCTGTGCTTATTGAATGTAAGTAGGGGAGACCTGCTATTGTAATAGCATACATAAAAAATGTTCATATCTATGCTTTATTTACTATGGCCACTAAGATTCTGTCCTAGACTGCATAGACTCCCATATATGTGTGATGGTTGTGTATATATGTACACGCACACTCAACATATCTTAAAAAGAACTAAGCATCAAATTAGAGTAGAATATTAGTATGGTTAAACTTAATGAGAGAGGCCCTCACAAATAAAGTATACCTCCATGCACATATCATGAAGTTAATAGAATCCTGACGGAAGACCTAGTCTCTCAAAATGCAGCCCAGACAGTAATGAACTCATATTTTGAATGGTATGGAGTAGCAATGGGAAAGGCATCACAGCTCTTCTAACAGCTAGCTACTCCAGTTTGGGTTATGGCTTCTTGAAACAGCATGACGTTATCTAAAACTAGTTTACATAAGAATCCAGGCCATAGGATGACTTCTCCAAAACTTATTTTGAAAGGGTAGACTCTCTTACTAGTGTCTGAATGGCTGCACGCATCTGACAAATAGAAGTAAACCAGTCACACAGCAAAAAAAATGGGGAAACAATCATATATAAAACATTGCTTTATTGTCATGCTTGTCCTCAGACGCCGGTTCTTCTTCCGTCTCACTTTTTCAATTACCTTTTCCTACCACACCCAGTAGTTAATCTAGGTGACCCATAAAGACCTCTGTGCAGTTGCTAGAGAAAGGTGATGTTTGGTGCCCTCAGTTCCCTGTGACAACTCATCAGAAATGCAGCAGAGTGCACACAACAGCTGCTCTTTCTGATAAGTAATCAGAATGTGCAGAATCAGTGTTCGTCATTCAGTGTTGCGCTGTAGTCCCCTGTATCACTAATGGCAAGGTGGTTTTGCCTCTTTGTGCTGACAACAGTTTTTAGAAACCTTGTATGGCTGCTCGCACTAAATTACCTCATTTCTGAAAATTGTCAGGTGTAATACCAGAAAGGGATGGTACTTGATTAGATTCATCCAATTGTACTGGTTACAAGAGTTTTGTAGCGGTTTATCTGCTATAGAAAGGTGACAAAATGTAGAAAGATGGCAACTGACAAAATCCAAATGAATATATTTTCTTCATCAATCTTCTGCAAGGAACTTAACTGGTAATCATTTGTCAGTTGAGACTGGACTGAAGGAAAAGACAAGTACCAAGTAATTTTGCCAGACTTTACTACCATCTTCTGTGTTTAATGTACAACTTCATCTGTGCTTTTTGCTTTCCAGAATAAAGTGATTTTTATTGAGAAATGTATGGAATAAATTTATTTTTGCTTAAAGAACATTCTTCTTTATGTGACTCTTTTTCAGGGGAGGGAGTTGGGTCCAATGCAATCTAATCTTCATTTCCTTTATTGTGGAAACAGTGAATGATGTGGATAACGTGTTTTATAGCTATGTGAATTCATGTAGCTAACCCCTGGCCCTAGCCCATTTTGTTTGAAGTTAGTTTTTTGTCTGGAGTTTGCACGCTGTTTGACAAGATGGCAAAAGCGATTGTGTTTATTTTATTTTGTTTGTGCAGTACCATGTGCATTGTGGTTATTGAATAAATAATAATTGAAATGGCATTTGGAAGGGATTATTTATTGTCCTCTTTTCAGTTTCTGTAGATTGAGAAACATCTCCATATTAGTTAAGGAAAATGTAACATTTGGATATCATGAAGATAACTGATTACTCCCATGAGGACTTAAATTAATTCCTCTGAATTCACTGTTTATGAGTGATTTGCTGTAATATGGATTTTATTCTGCCCTTGAATGTTTTTGGACTGTCATGCAGCTGAGAGAAAACAATGGGATGTGACTTGACATGAAATACTTTCAGCACTGTGGATTAGATGAAACAGCTTGCAGATATATAGAATTAGCATGAATGTGATTCTTTTCAAGGTACAGTGCTTCAGTGTGCCTTTTAGAAGCAGCAGTTTAGATGACTTGGCAGTATTTTTGATCCTTGTAATGATAGTCTTAACTTGTTTTAGGGTTTAAAGTTAACAGTAAGTATTTGAGTGCAGTCAGTAGCAAAATTTAATTGCTTTGTTCTGCTGTAGAGATTCTGAGAGAGAAGGGCAGTACTGAAGAAGTATGCATCATGAAACATCAGTTATGTTGTGTGAAAGTTGAAGGCCAGCAAAAAATCCTACATGTTTTTGCAGTAATAGGTACGTGGTAATTTGCGTGTTCTGTTTTTAGAACCTCTGGACGTGTTACACCTATGCACTGCTTACCGAACTGCGACCACCCTCTTTCTTTTCAGAGGCTCAGGGAGGGGCCCTGGGAGGTGAGCAATAAGAAGGGTTCTGCAGGTGTAACGAGGTCTCCTCCTATGTAAAGAAGGAAGTCCCAAGCTGGGGTCTTCCTTCAGGCCTGTTTGTAGAAAGCGCCTCTTACATTTATGAATTTGTTGTTCAAAAAATTATTTTTCAGTGAGGAATGGGTATGCACTAAGTAAAGTGCTATGCTGACAAACTAGTAAGAGAAGAATGGCAGTTATCTAGAACTAGATAAATAAAAAAGTTCCAATATAAATTTCATTGATATGAATTACCAAGAAGTGCACAGTGCTCGGTTTGAAATACTATAAAATTTGCAATTATAATATTCAGTATCAGATGGAAAAGTCCAGAGAAGTTGAAAATAGTGCTTCTTAAAACACCATCTATGAGGAGACTTCACTATTGCATCTAATAAACCTGCTTTAGGTTTTCACTGTTTTAAGGTGACCTATGTACCTGTCCTTGCCATCCCTTGAAGTGTATCTTATCCTTTCTGTTAGTTTAATTCTGTGCCCCATTCTGAATTGGCCCACATAGTTACTATAAATAGAGATTAAAGTATCTTTACAAGTTACATAAAGTACATTGACTCCTAAGGAAGCCAAATGGGTAAGTTGCTGTCCCTCATATTCTCACAATGCTGTCTTTCCCATTTCCCAACTTATTTTTCAGTGTAGCAGAAACTGCTACACTTCATGTTTACATCAGTACCTGCAGAATAACTTGATGGTCTGTAGAGGTGTGTGCTGGTGTAAACAAACAAACTATGCATACAGCCCCATACCCTGGCCATGCTGGAACATCTATTTCCAACATCTTTGGAAACAGATTTACAGAGGTGAAACATTTTTCCTAAGGTCCATAACTGTCTTGTCCCGGTATTTGTATTTTTCTGCCTTCTTGTCCAGAGCCAAGTGGATTCTTGTCATTTCTAAATACCTGGCAGAAAGTAAAGTTGACATCCTTACTGTTTTCCAGTATTCAAATGCTTGAAGCATTTGAATACCAGATCCAGTCAGACTGTTCTTGTGGTCTAAACAGCTGGGTGGGATTTCAGCACATTAATCTTGTTTAGTTGCCACTTATGTGGCTAAAAAGACTATTATGAGGTTCTCTTGTGGTAGTTCGTTTTCTGTAGCAGTGGTAGCTGCAGATGAGATGCTACGTAGGGAAGCAATGGCGATTCACATGGTGTTTGCTCCTGAGAGTTGGAACAGGAGCAAGTGAGCATCAATACCTTGTTTAAGGCATGTGGTAGAACCCAGATCTCCTGAGAACTTCAGGTGTTTGGTCACATTTTGCATAAATTCTTGTGCTGCTTAGAAGTTAAGTTATGAACCATATCAGGTCTGCATCGTTCTCTGGCTTGCATGAAAACTAAACATGCGATGTAAGTAAAACATTGAGTGCTGGCTTGTTTACATATTCTCAGAACACTAGAAAGAAGAGCATACTTTGTGGTCTTTGGTTTTACTCTTGCTGACTTGCTAGCAGAAATTTCCCTGACAATAAAATAAATAGGTTAGAACAATCCCACAGTGGACACCAAAATTATTTAAATGCATACTTCTGCACAAATGAGTTGTTCATAAATATGTTTTCCTGTATGGAAAGTGTTGTGACTTCATAACTAATGCATTCTCTGCTTTTTTCTTTTAAGTATATTTTATTATCTTTTTCTACTGAAAGCAATACAGTGTTAGAGTGAGATATTGCTTGCCTGCAGTAATAGTAATAATAATAATTTTATTTTGCTGAAGTGTGTGACAGTCACTCAGAGCTTGAGTTCATGGATGCTTTAGACCAAGATTATCATGAAGACTGATTTGTGATCTTCCACTGCCCTCCCCAAACACATGCATACTCCCCAAAATCATACATTTGGATTTTAGGGCTTAGTTTTATTGTAGCTGTGCCAGTTACAGTATGATTTTCATATATGACTTTCCTACCCATCTTGCTTTTTGTTCATTTCTACACCTCTCTTTAGTTTTCCCTGCTCTCTTCTGAATGTCCAGCCTCTGAAATTGCATTTTTTGTGGGAATTATATTGACCAACTAGTGCTGAGACTCCTTTAGATTTTCAAGACAATGAGAAGTTTTCAGGCGTTGAAAAGTAGATGTTGGTATGTCATTTGGAAAAACCTTCTCCTTATTTGTCCTGTGAAAATGCAACTTTCATCATAGTGGTAGAGCCTGATACTGAAAAATACCATGCGGTAGCAAGTTAAGATTTGCTTCGAGGTGTTGTGGTAGAATGACTATCTTACAGCAGCGAGGTATTCACTGTCTGATTTTTGCATGGTGGAGAGAGAAGAAACTGTCTGAGAGAGAAAAATCAGCCCTGTAACATACTTCCCCTAAATGAAGGAAATCTGTTCTAATTGTTACAACATTTATTCCTTAGTGGGACACTGCTTCTGGGTATCCAGTCCAGAATTGTTTGCAGTCTCCCATGCAATGTCCAACTATTAAAAATATTTTATTAGACCATTTTAATTTATTACACGCATGTGCCTTATTCTGAGGCAACTAGTTTGAACATCAGACTTAATAACCCTATTTTGTATTTCTGATTGTCCTGGATGTAAACTTTTATAAACCCTCCTGCAATTTTGTAGTACTCTGTAAAGCCTTCTATGGTGTTTAATTGCCTATATACTCCACTACATTAGCTGTCTAAGCAAATAATTTTGGATTTGTATTAAATAAGATTTTTTTTTTCCTATTTGACTGTTTTTCTGTCTTATGTGGTAACAGATGGGTTGCACTTAGTTCAATGAAGCAGATGCAAAAAGAGCAGAATTTGCAGTAAAACACTGTTGATGTTGCGTTTTTATTCACACAGTAAATTTAAGTCAGCCTTCTGATTATGTAAAGTGAATGTTTACACTATTTTATTGTTACTGACTAAAATGCATCCACTATGCTCTGTGAAACAAGTAGCTTTCTCAGTCTGGATGGGCTCAGAGGTATAGTTTATGCGTTTTTTACTGAAGCCGTGTCAGCTCTTGTGTTGTGCTCCAGGCTGCTATCTCTTGTTCCTGCTTCAGTAACCATCCCTCTGTGCCTGCACAGCTGTTTGTGGTACTGTGCAATGCACTGGATTAGGAAACCAATTCAATTTTTTCCTTGGGATACTTTTGATGAAGGATGAGTTCCCTTTCCCAGTTTATCACATGGCCACACACATGGCTGTGCAGCCACAACTAGGGGATGGATTCAGAGGAGAGAACAGAATAAGCAGTATGAGCTGCTTAAATTGTAGCAGCATTAGGAGAAACTATCGAATATGCTCCACATAGCTGTAAAACATACAGTAATTTCTCTTATCCTCTTTAATTTTTGTCTTTCCTTCCTTTTAGACCATCATCTGTTTTCTTTTTTTTTACTGGTGGAAGCTTTAGTTGCAAAAACTTTGATCACAGGAGTGCTTTATCCCTCAGACTTTTGAAGTAAGTTTGGGCATTTAGAATGATGTTTTTCCTGCAACATAGGAACTCCTATGTTTCATTCCTTTTAACAGGAGCTAAAAAAAGTAATACATCTTTGATCAAGATGTCACTCTCCAATTGCGTTTTTGTTGCTGCTGTCTTGTAGTCTTGCTTGGTAAATGCCTTGTATATGAAATTGGTTTTTAATGAAGTATTTTGGATAGTTCCTACTTCACATCTGTTACATCTTTACTATAACTGTAGTTCCATTACTGCGTATTTGACCTGATTCTGATCTTGGTTTGGCATTTTAAATAGGGAGTATTTCCATAGGAACCAGTGAAATTACTGAAGCTGCAAAACATCCCTCTTCTTTCCGCTCCCCCTCTCCCCCCAACTCTCATTTGCGTTTATTAGTAGGCTATTATAAGCTATCATAGTTCTTCAAAATTATCTTCTTGTGCCTGTTTATGAAAACATGTAATATTACAATATATTTTTCCAAGCGACTGCTTGATGATTGGTAACACTCCTCCTGTAGAAGATGGTAAGTGGGATAAGTATCTTCCTTTAGTCTAAATCAGGGAACAATAAAACCCAGTATTTTAGCGTGGCTGAAACCTCACTAATAAAAGTGTGGGTTTCAATGTTCCATATGGTTTCTAAGGATCTGATAATAAACATTGCTGATAACACACAGTCAAACAGTGACTTGGTTTAATTGCAACTGTTTGAAGATGGCATAAAGACAGCAGAAACACAGAATGATGTGAGTGGGGCTCAAAGTGTTCCCTGGAGGGACAGCTTGGAGTTGGAAGTGGTGGCTGGAAAGAAGCCTGGAACTGTAAGGAAAGAAGCTCACTCCTTGTACTTTGACTCCTGCCATGTTCAGGGAAACAGGACTCTGGAAACGCACAGCAGGGCATCTGAGGTACACAACACTGAATTTCTCCACCTCACTGGAGGAGATTACAAACCCGTGAAAACAGATCATATGAGTCAAAAGGGAAAATCAGTAGTTGGTGGAGCATCTGCTTTCTAGGGAGACAAGCTTGCAAGTGCTGCACATAGAATCTTCGTTGATGGAAGACCTGAAACAGTGGTACATAACAATTCTATTCACAGTGCTATTTCTGTGAAGTGGCATTTTCATAAACAACTGACATGGCTGCTGGCTTGAAAGTGGAGAACTTTTGCATTTCCCTTAGAAAATTTAGCAAGCAGGATTTCAGGAACAACAACAACCAAAAAAAAGCCACAAAACTCAACTTGGGAAATAAATCTGTGAATTGGATAAGCTATAGATATCGTCTGCCTGGATGTGGAACTGAGTCAGCCAGGAACTTGCATAAGGCTGAATATTTTACCACAGATTTCTACTCCGGAGGCCCAGGAGGGGAGAAGTTGGATTGTCCCATCAGAAATACTGCAGCCTTTGACATTAGCTTTTTCTGTGACTGATACAGTTCTGCTGAAATTTATTTGGCTTGGTTCAGTATTGCTGGTAAATTGGGTAAATTAGTGGGCAGAACAGAAAGATAACTTTTTAAGCACGGACTCTGAGCTAGGAGCCATTACAAGAAACATCTTTTCTTGCCCAAAGCGGCGAAGCTTGATATTGTATCAGAGAAATGGAGAAGTGGGATATGCTTCAGATCGGGAAGAGCAAAACTGTAGTGTTAAAATCCCACCCAAGGCTGCAAAACACGAAGCAGTGTATACCATGTGTTCAAGTTGATGTTTCAGAATACGATCCCACACCAGGCTGTATAGTGAGGAGCAGCCGATCATCCTAAGCAGAGAAGAATGGAAATCACAAAAATGTTGCTCCCCTTGTGTGTGGATTGTTTTTCTGGCCTTTGGTATCGATTTGACTATTAGGAGAAGCTCTCTTCAGTTCTTCTGTGTATCATTGAAGACCTTTATCAAGAAAGCATGTCTGAACCTTCAGCCTCTTCTGGGATCTTGCTCACTAGTTAAGATAATACGGCAGCATTGTATTGTGTTATAGACTATGGGAATTTAGCAATGGCATGTTGGAGAATTTTACAAATAAAAGAGATCTTGGCTGATACAGAGTGGGGTTTTTTTTGTTTTCTTTAGTGAATCTTAAGTTGGCTAGCAAGTCTGCATCCAAAGACCAAACTATCCAAAGAACAACCAAAGGACTGGTTTTGTATGAGGATGAGTGTGTGACTGTTTCATGTGTGACTTCAGGCTTGTGCAGCATGAGCAGTTTGCTTTTGGATGGTAGGAAGAAGATACTGCCTGGATGCCTGCCACAGCCTGTTTGCTGTACTGAGACATATACTATGTACTTAAAGGCATATACTAAGTAAGCCCTTTGACCCAGGTGGACAATTACCAATATGAAATTTATATCAAAAGGGATGTGGGAGAAGTCTACTCACTATTGATTTAGGTAAATGAGCCCTAGAATTCAGCAGTTCCTCCTACCTGAATTCCAAGTTCATGTATTAAGACCATCTCAGCACATGGTGGGGATGAGCTTTCGTAACAGTCTCCTCCAGAAACTGAGATAACAGCTGTGGTAACCGAAGACTGAAAAAAATAAGTAAATAATCCCCTCCTATATAAATGCAGCCTCTGTAGATTGCTGTCCTTGTCTTTCTCAGCTACTTATTCCTACAATTCACACTGAAATAAGAGTATTCACACTGAAATAAACACATGCTGAAATAGAACTCGGGAAGCATTTTCTTAGAAGTAAAGCAGAACTAACAGTGTCTATACTGCTTCCGTAGAAGCCTCATTATACTTGTTGAATTTCAGATCAAGGAACTTGGAGTTAGAGGTTCATTTGGCATTCCCATCAGACAGCGAATGCCACATCAGGGTGCAGGGGGTGGTGTCAGTATTCAGTTCATTACACAGAACTTGGAATGGAATAAGACTTAAAGTAACTCTTAAAACTGGTATTCTCTAAATATCTCTATTTCCCTAACATGTACCAGTAATGCTCCAAACTGAACAACTGACCTGTCCAAGTTTACTCAAAATGGATTTGTCTTTTGCAGGTGTTTCTGCCAGTGAAGGGATCGGATTTGACTCATTATTATGAGTCATCCACCATCAACGCTGCAGCAGTGTTACATTCTAGACTTCAGTCTTGCCATTCAGACTGTTCTGGCATTTACAGGTTCTTAGCTTGTCTGACAGCTCTGCATTGCTTGAGACTAAACTTGTCCTTACTTAGAGTTATGGTTGCACCAAAAAGGATTTTATTCTAAGTGTGTCATTTCACAAATGTTGCAGCTGACATGACTGACAAAAGAAGCAATGCCACTTGCCTATAGCAGTTTATCCTTCTCCATATGTCATCCTGCAGCAGTGCTGGTACAGGAGCTTGTGCAACTCGGTAGCAAATTTCATCAGGAAACTAATCTGGGTCAAAACTGACTGTTTCTTCGTACCTGCTCACTATTACTGTGTCTCTGTTCCCTAGTTTAATTCACTTTGCAGCCACAGAAATATTTATATTGGCCCAAGGAAAGAAAGCAGGAAGGAGCATCCGGTCAGTGTACACCACATATTTTGGTGGAAATGCCAGCTTGAGGTGTTAGTTCAAATTATACCATAATTGCTGATGAAGCAGTGGCAGCACAGAGCTTAGCTGTCTGGGAAGCACCTTTGCATTCAGGTGGGTTGGCCTTCGCAGCTGAGGATCCACTGTTGCCTGTGTGCAGCAGCAGTGTCTACTTCAGCAGCTGATGCAGCTCTTCAGGAAAACTTTTGGTGCTTGTGGGGTTACTGACCACACCACTTATGTTTTGGTATGTGGGAGAACTGGGAGGACTTCAACTTAGCTTTTGTCTGGTCCCAAGGATTGAACTAGATGTTACAGTGCATTAAGTGCTGTTCTGAAGCACATAGTCTAATTTCCTTTCATCCAAAAGGATGGTTCAGGATTGCTCCATGGAGTGAACCAAAGCAGAGTGACTGGTCAGGATGACTGGGAAAATAATTCTGAAAATATGCATCTGATCTGGACAGAAATGCCAGTGTAAACATACCAAGGGCGGCTCGGCTCTGCTTATACATGCTGCAGTCAGAGCGTTGCACTGACTGCGGTATCAGTAGGGTTTCACTTGTACGTGACTCTTGTTCTTTCACATTGCATTCCAAAACTTGTTCTGGTGACAGTTCTACAGCTAGTCCTGAACGAAGCATGTCCCACTGTTGCTCTCCAAGCTCTGAGACTGATGCACTCACTCTGTGTTGGTGCTAACAGTTGGAAAGAGAAATAAGATTCTGTCACCATTTCATTACCTATCTCCACCTTGGCAGTAGTCCGTGAAAATTGAGCTAAGTATGGCACCATGAAGCTTAAGTCAAATAAAAAATCTTTTTACTGGGCTGCTCTTGGTGTGCCTATGTGCTCTGATGAAATTTAGTACTCAAAAACGAGAATTTCTTATTCCAGACTGACTGTGGATCTTTAGCTGATGGAGCTTTGGCAAAAAGAGGGAAGTGTAAAGACAATTTTTGAAAGGGTTGCATTTGCTGTGTAATGGAAAATACTGGACCAGCATAACCAAAGAAGCATCAGAGAAAGAAACTTGGGATGTAAGAATTTAGTCAGGAAACAATCCTATTGGATGCAACTTGGGCAAAGAGTTGACTATTGAAACGGTAATTCTGCAGGAAGCAGCCAGACAAGCTGAATTGTGAGGTGAAAAAACCCAATTTCTGGCCTGAATCAACTGAACTGTGTTTGAAAGATGAACTTTACAAACTGTTTCCATTCTTGTTTGAAGGTATTAGTAGCAATGGCTACACTAGAGCTTCTTGTTTTGACAGAGTCAGGGAAATTGACTGCACATCAGTAGGAAGACAGATGAACCCGCCATCCCACGCGCTTTACTTGTATTTGCTTGTTTTACCTCTACTTTTCTCACACTGTTGGTTTTTCTTAGATTAAGCACTTGGACAGGCCTTGATCCTGTGCTGGGTGTTACTGCAGTATGAATAATTGCAGAGATATTTTTTATCTTAGCACGGATGAAAAGTTTTTTGTTTCACTAACTAGGACTCAAAGTGTATTTATGGAAATGATTTTGCCATGTGGCTACAATCTGTAGTAAATTCAAGTGCTTTTATAACAAAGCCCTTAATTTTGAAGGGATTTCAGTCTTTTTGATTATACATAACTGTTTGAATTTCTGGATCAAGGATAAAGCATTAAGTATTTTCTTTTTCTTTTTTAAAGAAATAAATGCTGACTCTTCCTTCCCCTCCTGTTCTGGAGCAAAACCAGCTTGGCAACAGTGTTTGAACACGGTTCCAGTTAAACCAGTTTTGGAACATAGTTTGGCAGACCAGAATAGAGTCAGGCCAAAGTACGTTAGAGCTAAGTTTTAAAACGTAATTCTAAGCAAAAATTGTAGCTGTAGTGAGAGAGAGTGATGTAAAACTCAAATACAGTGTTTGTTTCTTCTCTTGCCTCCTTTTTTCTTCTCTGGTTAGTCAAACTGTGCTAGGCTGCTAGAAACTGTGCTCAAACTTGTCATGAATCTTACAGCTCAGCTGTCTGAGCTTCCGTCAGTGAGGATAGGAAATTTCATAGTTGATTAGTTCTTTGAGAAGTACCTTACACCTTACTTTTTAATTATACTATCATTAGGTAAAATTTCACTTACCTTAAAAATGGTGTGGAGCCTATAACACTGCAGATAACTGATCTTTTTCTTCGCTGTGTCATTTCTTGCAAAATAGTTGAATCAAAGGCTGTTTCCATCTCCCTTGATACCTTCCAGTGTTGTACAAACACAGCTACTTTCAACTGCTTCAGTTTATCTGCTGTTGACTTTAGAAGTACAATTTGCAATATGAAAGGATGACTGCAGGATATTATTTTTAAAGTTTGTATAAAAGTGATTGTGCTTCTGTTTTTCCCACAGTGAAAATGTCTAGACTTTTCTGAACCTTTGTAAAGCTGTTATCCAGACAAATTAGTTCCATGAATTTGAGCCACATCAACCTCAAGAATTATCCAAATAAATGGGGTCACCAAGTCATTTTACTCTTAGCTATAATACAAAACACTGCTTGTAATCTGAAACGCTGACAGATATGAAAATTGCTCATCAGCTACAGCCCAACTTTATTTTCTTTCTTTCTTTTTCTTTCTTTCTTTCTTTCTTTCTTTCTTTCTTTCTTTCTTTCTTTCTTTCTTTCTTT